>CXYZ01006529.1:3056087-3085298 GCA_900006705.1 Sonneratia caseolaris
GGGTAAAATCGAGTGGATAAATAAATGCAAGGAGCAAAATGAAATTAGAGAAAAAGGAAAACTCCTTAGCAGATGATCGCACTTCGTCTTCCTGTTCGTTCCGAAGAGTCATACACTCGTCGCAACTCGTCTTCAGTTTCTACACGAACTCTGCCGCTGCATCGCCTTCTCATAATCCATTTTTCTGTTCCAAGCCGCATATTGTCCCGTTCCTCTCTCACTGTTGTCACTCCGACAAAACTGGGATGGAGCGCAGTTGTTGTGATTGTGTAGTATTCTCGGTGATGAACTGTTCGAGAAAATGCGCATTCTAGATTTCCCCGCTAAATTCGGGAGAATTTTAGAGTTCCAGATATAGGGCCGTTTTGGGCTTATCGACTGTAGATGAGAGTGGGAGGAATGAATGAGGAGTATTACCGTTGAGGTCAGTTGGATCGGCTGACATTAGCAGAAGGCAGCTCGCTCTTATGCCCATATTGCTCGCCTCATAATCCTACAGGAAATTGGCTTCTAGCCCGCCTTGTATGTGGTGAGAGTTTGAAGTATGTGGGTCAATGTGTCATCTTCGTATGATGCTGAAGAAGCCAAAAGTGGAATTTGCATATTAATTTTGGGTAGGGAATGCTTTCTCCTTTTCCTGATCTTTGGAAAACAGAAACAAGTTATGTTGAAGAAAACATAGTCCAAATGCAGATTTCTCGATTTTGTGGAAAAATGAAACAATAAATTATTGACAGGTACCATTTTCGGTTGCTTGTCTATTTGCTTATGACATAGTTGCGAAACAATCCATGCTTTGCAATTTAAAGTTAGTGAAGTTCCATTGTTTTTTCAAGCCATTGAAATGGTATATTTACGTACCATGTGATTCAGTTGATTCCGTAGGTAATTACTTGGGCAGTATCCCCTTGAAAGCATCCCGATGTTAAGGTGGTGAAGCTGTTCTTCAGCGGAGCTGTTCTTTGTGATGTGCTGGATGCACTATCAAAGATCTGTTGATAGAGACATGGATATAAAGGTGAACTCTAAAGACGATATGTTTCACTGGCATATGTTTTTTTGTCCACTTGTGTTGGTTGATTGCTGCCCCTACTTAGTACAGGTTGTTCTCTTTCTTCTTAATCGAAGCATAGGATTGTTTCCGCATGTCTTGTGATACGAAGACAGAGACATATAAGCTTTCTTACTCTTTGGACCTCAAGCTGTTATCTTGCTGAGCAATATTAATTATGTCTAGTAGTACTCTCGACTGAATGCTGAGGGAACAAAATTAAATCTGAAAATGAAAGCTACAACATTCCTCTACAAAATTTCACCTTTCATTTGCCGAATTGGCTGTTAGTCCTCCATCTCGTTCATTTTAGCCACAGCAATTGCAGTATACTGTGCTCTGGCTTCCCCTTATATCACTTTCTGCTACCCCGCTAGTGGAGATATGTTGGTTCTGTTCTGGGATTGTGATACTGTCAGTAAAATTTCCTGCTAGATTCATAGTTGTTAGCATAATCCATAAACATCTTGTCCATAAATAAGATCGTGGACTGTGCTCATGTGATTTAAAAGAATTTACATGTTATCAACTAGTTTGTTGCCTTTATAGCGTCTTAACTAGATGATAGTTTGAATCATTACATGCATTCTTGAAAGTAACAATCGGAGCTTCAATCTGGAGACATATTTTCCACCCATTGCAAGACCCTGTTGCTAATCTATGTATGTCTTCCAAATCAGCGCGTGGATCTTATTTCCATTTTTCTAGAACTTCTTATGTACATAGGTCTAAACATGTAGGGAACCAAATCAGATTTGAAACAACATGTTTGCTTTTCCTTTATGTTGCAGGTACCGCCACAGGGCAAGGANCTCAATCTCATTCACCACGAAGCCAAAAAAGATAATAATAACAATCAAAGGATTTCTAGGGTTATGCTCTGTGGGTGAGAGGGCCAGACAGCAGCGGCAGACGTTTCTCGCAGGATCACGTCCTTCCACTTCCACAAATCGAAGATCCACGACAATAAATATGTAAGATCAGATCCTCTCACCCTGTTGCCAGGTTTCTTCTAAATTTCCGAGCTGGAAAAGGTTAAATAAAAAAAAAAAGAATGTGCTTCGATAACGATATTGCGCCTTCTATTGCTCGATATCGGTTTTCCCGAGCACCAGAGTTCATCGCCATGTGGGGTGCTGTCACATTGCTTTATCTCATCGCTTCTGATCGGCCACTTGTTTGTTTGGCCATTGTTTTGAAGCTAAATTCGCACATCTGTCGTCTGCTGCAGTGTTTCAATTAATAAAAAATCGTTTTTTTCCCCTAAATAGAGCCTCATATGCTTTCTGAAACCGCCGTTTCATTTACGAGATTATCTGTCAACTGTCTGTTTGAAATGAGTGGCTATAGATGCTTGGGGATGAGTATGGGAAAGGAGCGAATGGTCGTTTGGATTTGGAGAATGGATATTTTGTTGCCATCAAGCAAGTTTCATTGGAGAATATTACTCAAGAAGACCTTATTATCATAGTGGTTTGCTTAAGATTTCACCACGGAATTTTGTTATTTTATACTTATCTACATGGTTTGGTTTCCTTCTTGGTGTCCTCTAAATGAAATGCCCTTTTCCTTTTTACTTCCAAGTAAAGGAAAGTGAGCTACTTCGACAATGAATTGGATCACTTGGCAGCATTGCCTGTCAGTGAAATTTGATCTATTTTCCAGAACTGTTCTCCTTGTTGTCCTTTAGGTAAAAAGTTGGAAATGATTTATCAGTTCTTTGCATTATCCATTTTTTCGCGGTATGATTGTCCTCCAATTCCTGATGGTCCATCTCCTGACATCACTGATTTTCTGCGTCAATGCTTTAAGAGAGGTGGGCTAAATCTATTTGGAGTGAAATTCTTAAATTTAATTCCTTTTTTTAATTTTTACGTGGCATCTTGCGAGAGCCGCATGGAGGCAACATGAACTGCTGCTGCTGCTAGGAAAGCTAACATTAAAAACTAAGATGACGGCCTTTCAGGTTTCCATGTCATCAAGATGATTTACTCCAATTTTCTGCTTCTTGTTTTTGGTATATGAAGTATTCTATGGGCAAAGATTTAAGTGTCTGCTGGATGCTGGCTGAACGGAAGCAGGCACTGAAAAAGATTGTGGAAGTGAATATGAAGAAGGCTTTTAGAGAAGCTCTGAATGCAGCTGAGACTGTGGCATCAGACGAAAATGGATTCTGCGCATGCCAGGATGGTGTACATGAGGATGCAGATGCTGTCCATGAGGCCGTCCTGAAGGCACAAGATCAAAAGGCATCCATTTATGCTTGTCTCTCTATTTCTCTCAGCTGTTTTTCATCGTCCTTACGTTATATCTCGTTATGTTGCAGAGTTCGTACTTTTGTCTGATGAAGAAGCTGATATTGCTGCTACTGTTGTTCGCATTTCCAGTTCCACTTCATGCATCACCATCATCATCTGCATTTGCTTCTGATTCTGGTTCTGAGACCGACTATTCATCAGAATGGAAGATCCTTACGAAGCACAATTTCTCTACTCAGATCAGAATTCACCCCCACATCCTGCTCCTTGTAACTCTTCCATGTAAATAACTTTCCATTCATTTCAGCTGTGTTTACACTTGGGATATTCACTTAGATTTGACATCCTGTTTTTATAGTCTCGTAGGCTGAAGCAAATAGCAGGCAACTATAAATCGCAGTTAATTTTAGGCATAGCATCAACTTTACTTTATATTCCTCTCTGCTTGTTTTTTGCACATTTACAAACTGCAGGGTCAGGTGAATCTCGAGCTCTCATGAAGGATGTGGCTCAAGCAGTGGATCACTGGAAACATGAATTCAGCTCCCTGAAACTGATGTTCATGTACAGGAATTCTGAGAAGGTGCTGGCAGATGCTATTGGTGCCAGAGGTGAAACCACCATCCTCTACTTTCACCATTACAAGTCATACAAGTATCAAGGAAGGCTTCGGGCTCAGAATATATTGTCATCTGTGCACCCTCATCTCATAGTTCCTCCAGACGATGTTCCTCTCAAGCGCCTCAACTCTCCGCAGGAGCTGAGGGCTTTCCTGGACTCAACTGACAAGGCTTTCCTTCTTCTCGAATTCTGTGGATGGACTCCGAAGTTGCAGCACAGGGAGAAGAATGCAACTGAACAAGGTTTTGGTGTGCAAGGTGTGCGGGAAGCACTTGCTTGATAATTCCAAATTGGTCTTTAAAATATTTTTCAATCAGCCAATTAGTGTTATCTGGTGGTATCTTGGGTCAAGTCGTCAGTGATGAAGTAGATAGATATGTATGATAAAATTAAATTTGCAGGTAGAATATTAAGTCCATCTCCTATTACATCTCTTATTTTTGCTCTCTCAGATAAGATCTTTGATCTCTGTCTGTCAATCAGAAAAATTAATAATTATTCATAGGTTTTTACGCAATTACAGATAACCATGCACTTCTCTTGCAGGTGGTTCTGCTCTCGGAGGAAATGCATTTCCAACTTCACCTGTTGGGAATGATGACCAGAAGGTGGCTGTTGGTTTCGAATTTCGAATTTCATTCTGTATCAATATATATTAATACATAATCTCATTAAACCTATGTATTCCTGATCTTTTTTCTTTGGTAAAAAGTGGACAGACTCGAGTATGCAGTGCAGCATTGGAGGCAACCTCAATGGAATTCCCTGGCTTGGAGAATTTGGGTCAGTAAGTGATGCTGTTTCCTGGAATTCAAAGGAAAGTGGACTTGATACTGGATACTCATGTAACTTCCAAGAGTTTCCATTATTTGAGTCTTTCTTTTCGACCTTCATGACAGTAGCAAGGGAGTTATTTCTACCACCTGAGAGGCATAGGTTTGGTCTAGTTGTTCAGAGATCATTGCTTTCCTCACTTGGTGTAGAAGAACTCATCTCATGGTCAGTGATGGTGCATTATGCTGGATGCCCCAGTTGTTCAAAGATGCTGAAAAAAGTGGATGACTTCAAGAGTTTCATGCAGACAGATAATTCTATTGTTGCTGAAGTAAGTTTCTGTAAAATATTCAGCTATTTCATGAAAGATTGCTCATCAAGTTAAAAATAGAAAATTGTTTTATGGGGGGAACTGAAACTGTGACTCCTTGCTTCTATGGGTAATTTTTTATTTGAAAAATAAGTATTGCTATGGGTAAATATTCGGAGGAAATTCCAGTTATAGGAACATTGTTTTCTCCTTGTGAGCTTTTCCAATGATCTTCTGATTTTAGCAAATTGATATGAGAAATTAACTAGTTGGAGTGAGAGATGAATATAATATTTGTGCCTCTGGCCAGATGTTACTTTTACGAATTTCATATATTCAATCTGGTGCTCCTTACTATGTGTCATAACTTGCTCAGTACTCTCTCTCCTTGTAATAATTAAAGTGAAGCAGTTGCATGTTATATTTTGGAGTTATGTCAAACCAGGTGGTTCTCTAAAACCACTATTTGCCAGAATCTCTTCGTTTCCTCTCTGTTGCTGCTATTCACATGTGTTTTAGTTATTGCAAGTCTTTTTAATACTATTATACAGACAAGGACATTCTGATAATTACTTTTTATTGCAGCTTGAAGCCAGTGGGCACACTGGAAAACTTGTTTTACCTGCAAATAAGCCCTCTATGCTTCTATTTGTGGATAGATCATCAGAATTACCGGAAGATAGGGTGAAAAGTATGGAAGCTCTAGATGCTCTTAGAGAGTTAGCATGGTATTCACAATTCTCTGATCATGTGCCAGGTGAAAAGCCTGGCAACCTGGGATGGATTTCATTTCTGTCGCATCAACAACAGAAGAGCAGCTTTAGGCACTCCAATCTGAAGCCGTCTGAATCATCTCATATAGTTAAAGCAAAGACTAAGATGTCCATAATGAGTATAAATGATGGGAAAGAGAAGCGTGTTAGTTTAGACACAGATCTAAACAAAAATGCCTTGCATGAGATCTTAGAATATCTTCTTCAGCAAAAGAATGAAGGCAAGTTGAGTCTACTTGCAAAGAAGGTAGGTTTCCAGCTTCTCTCCAATGATTTTGAGGTGAAAATTGTGAGCACTTCACTAAAGACAGGAGATCAGCCTATCCAAGGTTCTCTGGAGTTTTCCCAGGAAAACCTTAGAAGTATTATTCATGAGGATGAAAAGCAATTGCTTCATGAGCCTGCTGCATCTTCTGCATGGGATGGGGACATGCATTCTACTGGGGATGAGAAATTATCAAAACTCAGGGATCCTCTCTTGAGAGAAGAGCTTCAGATTGAAGGATTTAATGGTACCTTCCATTTTTCTGATGGTGACTACAGATTACTCAGAACGCTGACCGGTGACTCAAAGATTCCTTCTCTGGTGATAATCGATCCTATTCGGCAACAACATTATATTTACCCTGATCAGAAAAATTTTAGTTTTGATGCGCAAGCTCAGTTTCTGAGAGATTACATTAATGTGAGCATACTTCCATATCAACATTCAGAGTCTGTTCTTCCCATTTCTCGGGAAGCTTCTCATCCGCCATTTGTAAATTTGGATTTTCATGAGGCAGATTCTATCCCAAAAATCACTGCAAGAACTTTAGCTGAACTTATTTCTGGTGTTAATCATTCTTGGGGCGAAAGTGTCCCTCCTCATTGGCAGAAAGATGTCTTTGTTCTCTTCAGCAGTAATTGGTGTGGCTTTTGCCAACGAATGGAACTGGTAGTCCGTGAAGTTTATCGGGCTTTGAAGGGCTATGTGAACATGCTAAAAACCAGATTCCAGTATGAGGAACTGTCCCCTAGTGGTGGTTAGTATATCTATTTGCATTGATATTACATTATGATAACTATTTGTGCAGAGAGTCCTTGCCACTGGGGTCATAGATGTACTTAATATACTGATGAATGTTTCATGCATGCCAGACAGGTTGCAGGATGTCTCATTAAAGCTCCCGGTTATATACTTGTTGGATTGCACATTCAACGATTGCAGTCATATATTCAAGACTATGAATAAGGTTTTTTTATTCATATAGAAACAGCCCTTAGTTTGTACATAATTATTTATGTCTTTCATCATCAATGTTAATTTTGCTACCTATTTTAACTGTGGAGATCATTTATGTATCCATTGGTATGGCGAAGACCTATGCTGGTCTTCAAATCAAAAGAAAGAATACCAACTTCAGTTACTTTTCATCCTTTAAGACTGATGCTGATTGCTGATAGCTGCTATTTTTTCATTGAAGTGTCTTTGGGTACAAGACCCAATTGGAGAATTCATTGTCAACTTGGTCAAATGTCCAAATATATTGTGACTAGTGTCGTTCTTGCAAATGCAGGGTGAACTTTATCCTTCTTTAGTGTTGTTCCCAGCAGGGAATGAGAGTCCAGTCACTTATGAAGGGGAGACTGCAGTATCTTCCGTTATCAACTTTATGGTTGAGCATGGAAGCAATCTTCGTCATCTCATCAGTGAGAATGGTGAACTTTCATCTTTTATTGAAAATTATACTCGGATTAGTTCTAATTTTTTTAACATATTTTACTGTTTACCTCCCAGTTCCTGAGGTTTGAAGTAGTCTCTATTTGTTTCTAAAGTTTACTTTTTTTATTAAGGCCAACCCCCGAGATGTAACTATCATTTTCTACATGGTATTGTGATACTAATATGCTGTCATGTTTATTTGTTAAAATATGTAAAACCACTGTATTCTGTGAAATTAATTGTGTTCCCAGCTTTGAACTTAATGCTCAAATCTGAAAATTCTTGGAAATCTGGTTTTCATTTTATGACACCTCGCAGCAACATGATTTTAGACCTTTCTAAGATTAGAATTCTTTGGCCTGTTTGGGTAGGAATCCTGTGGACCCAAACTGCAAAGGGAGGCGGTGGGAAAACTTATTTCAAGGACGGAATAGCAGATACTGTTGATTTGGCAATTCCTACAGTGGAGGACAGATTCCATGAAATCTTGACAGATGAGATCCTGGAAAAAATATCCAGAGATACCCATGGGGGTGAATCTTATGATTCAAAGGGTGTTGAAAAATTGGAAGCAGCACCAGATGTGGTTGTTGGGTCAATCCTTGTTGCTACTGAGAAGCTGGTTGGGGCTTACCCCTTTGGTGGCTCCATGATTCTTATCTTAAAAGCTGAGAGGGAGACAGGATTTCAGGGTGTTATATTTAATAAGCACATTAGCTGGGATTCTCTCGGTGAGATGGAAGAAGGGTCCGAGGTGCTCAGGGAGGCACAACTGTCATTGGGTGGGCCCCTCGCAATGCGTGGATTTCCTCTCACTGCTCTAACTCGAAGATCTATTAAGAAACAGCTCGTGGAAGTACTTCCTGGTATCTACTTTGTCGATCAGCTGGGAACTGTTGGTGTAATTGATGAGCTCAAGTCTGGAGCAACCCAATCTGTTACCGACTATTGGTTCTTCTTGGGATATGCAAGCTGGGGTTGGGATCAGCTTTTCCATGAGATTGCTGAAGGGGCCTGGACTGTAAGCAGGGATGATAGCGCGGAACTACTGGAGTGGCCGAGTAGATAGAGGCAGCTGTTAGCATTCAATGCTCCTCTCGTCTTTTCTTTATAGAGAGAGGGATAGGGAAGAGGCCAAGAACTGAGCATTACATTGCAGAATATAAGCAAAATTTTCTGCTTCGGCACGAAAGACTGTGACTCTGGACTCCTGCTGAGCTAGTCGTAGGCTTGGCCAAGAAAGAAGCATAGAGGCTCCATAATCGAATATCCTCCATGAACATCATCAGAATAGGAACAAATATCGGCTTCTCCCGTAGGAGTGTTCTGCAATTGCTTGTGTCCATCAAAGCATGCCAAATGTAGACTGCATCATTCTGCTTGTTATGGGATCTAATTAGGACCTTGCAATCGTGCATATTACCAGTATGTTTCGATTGATCTAATTAAGATCTTGCGACCATGCGTGTTTGAGCGTTACCGGTGTGTTAGGGTCGACCCAAAGAAAGAATGCAAGTAGATACTGTCCGTCCGTCGCCAAACTTCATTTTACATCACCTCTTATCACTTAAGCTCAAGCTCGACCTATAGATATTAGGACTTGGCCTGTGACTCTGTCCCCAGATTCTCTCATTATCAGTACAGCCTACATCCTCAGCTAACCATTGTTGGCCTTTCGGTTAAATGGCTTTGGTTGCATCCAACAGATTTTAATCTTAGACTTTGCAACTGCAGGCGTTATCTCGCTGGTCGCTAGGTAAGCAAGGAGGGAGAGGCTAGACAAGCAGAATTTGGCCACATAATCCATGGACCTGAATGCCCCATATACCCGGCTCTTAACAAAAAATAGCCATTACCAAAGCTGGAGCTGTTTAAGTTGCAAAAATGTGAAAGAAACTGCTTACTTCTTCCTTCCAGACGAAACCTTTGATCCGTGAAATAATCGAACAAGAGAATTTGATCAAATAATTTGGGCACCTAAAGACTATGACAGAGCAATCGATGCACTTGCAAGATGATCTCGCGGCACAAAGACCCTGAACACAGCGTAGTGATGATTGAGGCTCTTCTCTCCCTGAAGTCTCTGGACGCTCCCTAAAGCTCCAGCACTCGTGTTTGGGAATGCATAAAATATACGCCGAACCCTTTGGTGCACGAGCGCCATGGCACACCTATGCATCAGAATATAACAGCAATCAGATAAAACTTGTGAAAAAACTTCATTTGAAATTCTCAGAATCTATATGCTAAAAATGGAAGAGAGTATGAAGTAACATAAATTGATCCACGACTTCACATCAAGAAATGAAAAGCAGAAAACTCAATGAGAAAAATCAAATATACAGCCATATAATGCCACTGAATCTGGTCGCCTGCAGGCACACATATCAAGTGACTAGCGTAATTGAACTTATTTATGCAAGTACTGCACGTAATTAAACTGTAANACTAGCGTAATTGAACTTATTTATGCAAGTACGTGCAGTAAACTGTGANAATATACAGCCATATAATGCCACTGAATCTGGTCGCCTGCAGGCACACATATCAAGTGACTAGCGTAATTGAACTTATTTATGCAAGTACTGCACGTAATTAAACTGTAAGTTGGCAGCACGAGCTTACATTACACAAGGCTCCCAAACAAGGTAGATGTCATAACCGGTGCATAAATAAGGTTTTTCCAATGGACACTCTACTGGATGGGCAAAGTCTTTCTTGTCATCCTCGAGCTGAAATTCCATAGTGAAGTCAACATGCAAGTCAAAAAACTGACAAAAGGCAACGCAGCATCTAAAAATAAAATCTCCTTTCCATTGCTCTAAGAAAGATCAATTGCTCAGTAATAAGATTTACCACTGCTGCTCATACAACAGGAAGAGCCAACAGGTCAAAAAGACCGACTACAAACAGAAAAATTAGCTCAAGAGCACTGAATCTGAAAGTTGGGCATAGAAGGCATCAACAAGTAATAACATAATGACATAACCCCTAATCTGTAGCTCAACCATTGACAGAAAACATAAAGCCTTTTGGTGAGGTAGCTCTATTAGGGAAGAAGCGAATATGAAATAGGTGGAATCGAAGCAAACTACCAAAACATTTTTCAAGAGCACTAGACAGATTGTAAAGAAGGAATCTAATGAGAGAATTAAACTGGTAAAGAGCAATTGACAGGTGAGGGTAGGTAGGTGGGTGAACCATGACATCTTTTTAGTTAGAACAGAGAATAATCCAATTTTTGATGTTTTTAGATGAAGCACATAATAAGCTTAGCTTACATTTGCAGCTTCAGTTTTTTGTCTTTTTGCTGGGGATCCTGCATGACATCGGGCATGATCCAGTTCTGAAGCCTTATCTTCACCATTACTTGAACTGGGAAATAATTGCCGATCCCTCTCAGCAGATGATTCTATAGCTACCATAGCAGCATGTCGTAATGGATGCCATGAACTATGAGAACACTTCTCTGCCCAGCTCCAAGGAGACAAACAAGAAACCAATGCACCTCTCTGTTCTTGGGCATTTGAGGANCTCTGCCCAGCTCCAAGGAGACAAACAAGAAATGAATGCATCTCTCTGTTCTTGGGCATTTGAGCAACCATTCTGAAGCAGAAAACCATCATTTTTCCCTCCATTGACATGAGACTTGGCACTAATTGAACCCTGCTCTCCGCAGCCACTAGATTCAATACTCATTTTAGCTGGTAAGCCATGCAACTGACAAACTTGATCACGTGCACTTGCGATCACTTGACTAGATACCGGATCCACGATAACTACAGCATTAACAACCTAAATGGCCAAAGTCATTGTTTGACCAAAACAAGAACTGGTACATTGCCGATTGTACTAGTACAGAGAAGAACAGAAACAAAAGGATAATAATGAAACATCACCCATATTCAACTATTCATTTCACTAGATCCTTTCCAGAGACAGGTCAACNTGACATCGGGCATGATCCAGTTCTGAAGCCTTATCTTCACCATTACTTGAACTGGGAAATAATTGCCGATCCCTCTCAGCAGATGATTCTATAGCTACCATAGCAGCATGTCGTAATGGATGCCATGAACTATGAGAACACTTCTCTGCCCAGCTCCAAGGAGACAAACAAGAAATGAATGCATCTCTCTGTTCTTGGGCATTTGAGCAACCATTCTGAAGCAGAAAACCATCATTTTTCCCTCCATTGACATGAGACTTGGCACTAATTGAACCCTGCTCTCCGCAGCCACTAGATTCAATACTCATTTTAGCTGGTAAGCCATGCAACTGACAAACTTGATCACGTGCACTTGCGATCACTTGACTAGATACCGGATCCACGATAACTACAGCATTAACAACCTAAATGGCCAAAGTCATTGTTTGACCAAAACAAGAACTGGTACATTGCCGATTGTACTAGTACAGAGAAGAACAGAAACAAAAGGATAATAATGAAACATCACCCATATTCAACTATTCATTTCACTAGATCCTTTCCAGAGACAGGTCAACAATAGAATGCATCATAAGGGATTAAGTCTGCAGCTTGGTAAAGTAGCAGAAAACATATCAAGTCAGCTAGAAGGGAAAATTAAATCAGTTCCCTTTTGATGACATATTGAAAGGAAAATAAAGGTAGTTGATCTATCAGTAACAAGAAAAGCTTAAAAATGGTTACCCACTCATTGCCACAGGTTGCCAAATCAACAGCAAGCTTCATAAAGTTGACAACAGATCGAGAATCATCTTCAGTGAATCCAGTTATGCCACTGATATTGCTGTTAATGGAGAGAGAAATATTAGTAGCAACATCAACAAAAATGGTAATGCTGATAATGATGATGATAACAACAACACTGATAAGATCTGGGTAGGATATACAAGATGCCATCCAGGACATCTTTGCTCCATGTCAGCAGAAATGAGTGGTCTGTTCTTGAAGTTCTACATTTCAGGTTTTCACTGGCTATTGTAAAGTGTCAAGTTAAGAAACAATCTCCAAAAGTTGTAATCCTTTGGAAGCAACTATTTGTCTATTTTGCTTAATGTCTCATTCATACACTTCTATCTCCAAAAAATGAAAAGGATGAAAAGATTTGACTTCCCCTAACATCACAGTACATGAGGAAGGAAGTATATTCTATCATAATGGCCTAACTTTATGAAGCATAACCAACAAAATTCTACAATCATCACCAAACTAGGTAATGCTTTCCTGTGGAAGGATGTTGTCTCACCCTAGACTACTTCCAACAAAATTTTGGACCTTTTTCTAAGAGAGTAGGATGTTGATAGAGTGCAATACTGAATTTAATAACTAAGATGTAAACCGGAAAGCATATCATATATCAACAAGAAACTTAGCTTAAAAAGCTTCCTCTTCAATGAAAAGCATTATTAGGGCATGATTTCCAGAAGAAATGTCATGTAGAAGTAAATACAACTGCTCAAAAAAACGGCCTCAAAAATAATTGAAACATACTAGGTTGGTGGATGGTATGATGTTGGCCAAAGCTTGCATTGCGCTTCCCACTCTTCCTTAGACAATGCAGCATATTTGCAAACCTAGTAAAGCAGGACATGCATCGTGAAGAAAGTCTCAATTACATTTTATCGTGAGAATGCTAAAAATAATATCAGTCGCAGTGCNGAGCAGGACATGCATCGTGAAGAAAGTCTCAGTTACATTTTATCATGAGAATGCTAAAAATAATATCAGTCGCAGTGCCTCCTTATTTTCTTTGTAAAAGTGGTGACTTGTTATTTAACTTATCGTAGATTACCAAAGAGGCCCCTAGACTGAACAAACTTATCCCTTTTGTTAAGGTTCCTTCCCAAGTTTATAATCACAAACTTCTAGGGGTGCATTAATCAGAGGTAGTTAGTAATGATGGGTTGGAGAATGTGAGCCAATGAATCTTTTCAGAGTCTATCATAATGAGTTTCCAGCAGGAGGTCATGTTTTCATGGAAACATTGAAATAAGAGGCTTCCGTTTTTAACCAGGTACTGTTCTAATGTAACAACAAATAAAGACAAGGGGTCCTTCATATATTCCCAATTCCAATTTATGAAACATCTAAGGTAGCAGATCAGATTAATGCTTTAAAATTAAATCAAGATTATGCTGAGATTTTAATGATCAAGCATTACATACACACCTTTGTGGTAAAAGTACTAAGCTGATAGGAACTTATTAGCTCTCGCAAATCAGCAGGAATTCCAGACAAGTCGCTATTATCAGGAGCTATACATAAGATGACAGAAAGCTCAGCCTTTCCTGTGAAACAAGCTAACAGTGGTCAACTAAACGATAACCAGCTTTAGAAATAGATGGTTCTGGCAAGTATTTTGTGGGGAAAACAAGAATTCTCGTAAATTCACTATACAGGACCCACAAACAAATACAAAGACGAGAACTTTACCACATTCAAGACATTTCTTCTGCACACGCTTCACATGACGGAGATTCTCCAAAGGAGCTATTTGATTCAAACGCCTAAAAGATGCCCAGAATCAACAAACATCAGCCCCAGAAAATCGTCAGTAAAGAAAGTAACATATGTTCTCAATAGTTAAGCACAGTCCCTGAGCTTGTCTGACTTATATTCAAGCGAGTGGGCGTAACATGAAGGGCAAATAGATAACATAAGTGACAAAATTTGCGAAGACAACCTGACAATGGCGTTGGCAAGCTTAGGTTCAACTGGAGAAGCAACAACATCAACTGCCCAGAAATTGCAAACCCGCCAGGAGATACAAACATTTCAGACAGCCGGAAAATCAACTTAAACGTTCAATTGGCAACAAAATGGACGCTTTTTCTTAATGGAGCTTCCAGTGAAAGTACCAGTGGGCTGCTGGTCCGGCGGGACCGGCGGCTTGCCTGGAATGTACTCGATTCTCCATTGATCCATGTCACTGCCCATCTCCTGCTCCTTCCACCCGCCAATCTCTGAACCACTCCACCAGTGAAATGCAACTCCAGGGTTTTAGTCGACGCACATTCAGTAGACAACTGGGCACTGTTTCCCGTCCATGTTGGACATTTGGTTGACGAGGGAAGTATCTAGCATCCGATGAAATCTCTTCCCGTCAATCGATCCTCGATCCGATAGAGAAGATAATCCCCACATCGAAATCCCCTCAGGAACCGGTTTTTTGTCCCAAACCGGTCTTAGGGTTGTACCAACGGCTCGGGCCCGCGAAGCCCATTGACGAGAGCCGACTACATTAGACACCGGATTGGTTCGTAAAATCCTATCTTGTTAGGATTATCTGTATATTTCTTGATCAGGAGACTAATTTTACACAAAAATGGCTAAAAAAAAAACTGGTAGAATTACAAAAGGTTATAAACAGATGATAAATAAATAATATAATGAGCCATTTTTATTCTTTAATCCTCTCTTTCTCTCGTCTCCATAATACATTGCAATTTTCAAATGCCCCTCCACAACGTAATCATATGAATGGACGGGTTTGTGATGATCCACACCGGTATCATCTACTCACCGTCACAGCACCAGCTGGGCTTACCAGGAATGGAGAAAAGACGAGAGTTCCCGCTCTCCCCCTGACACCTGAACAAGGAATTCAAGAAAATCCGACTGTCCTTTTAAGGAAATAGAACCAGAGCTCCCCTCCCGAGCTCGCTGCTCTGTCTTGTCTTCTGTCCGCGCAGGTGGCTTCCAGTTGAAGCCGAATGGGAAAGGCGGTGGAGACCAATGAGCCCGAGCGACAAAGCTCAAGCCCATTTGAGTATCAACCGTCGAGTGGGGATCAACTAATCATCAGCCAATTGGTACGCACAACCCAAACCCATCGGTTGAGTCAGCTTAATATAATCAGTCACAGAGAATCCCAACAACACTCACTCCATCAGGAATATAGCGACATTGTGATTTCTATTTAAGATGCGATTAGTAGACAGTATTCTTGAAATGTAATATNTCATCAGGAATATAGCGACAATGTGATTTCTATTTAAGATACGATTAGTAGACAGTATTCTTGAAATGTAATATTTTCCAAAAATATTAGAGATTCAAATCTATATAAAGGAAAAAAAGAAAACAAAACTTTGAGCGAGCTCCTGAGCTTTCGCCCCAAAAAAAAAAAAAAAATCACTTCCAGCTCACGAGGCTGCTCGCATGGAGAATATAGTGTCCTCTTTCATCAGCCCGCCTTCCACCGAAGAACGAAAACAGCTGCTCCTCGTCCTGCATGTCTCTGTGCCACTTGCCGCTGACCATATCGTACACAAACATCTTGCCCAGAAAACACAAGACCAGCTTCCTTTCCTCATCCAGCACCCCCAGGGGTTCCACTGGAAAAATGTCTTGACCCGCAAGCCCCAAGGCCTCGAAGCCGAAGAAGACACCGTAGATGGAGGAGACGTCGATCACGTGCCGAAGTTTCACCCAGGTGGGAGTGGGATGCTCGAAATCCCTGAGGGCCCATATCTCGAACTTCCCACCCGGTAAACTGTACATCGTGTAGAACGCCGTCTGGGAAGTGAAGTGAATGTCGTACTCTACTATGGGACGGATCTCGGGGAAGCGAGCTATGTAGTCGAACTGTTCGGTCGCGACATCAAAGGAAAGAACGCTGGGCACCCAACTATCCGAACCAGCGGCGCCATCTACCTGCACATCCATCAGGAAGTGTATCTTCCCACCCACAAAAACGCTCGAGTGGAAGCCTTTGGGCCAAATGTTGATAGAATGATCTGGATATATCGATCCGGGGATCCTTATCTCCCTCCATGCCCTGAACTCGTCTTCCCGACCACTTATCTCGAGAACAAAGCATCTGTTCGGGCATGCTGTGGATGTAGATAATCCGACAACCTTGTACCTTTTGACTTTAGAGTCGTATATCATTGCCCAGAAGCAATACATCCAAAACGCCGAGTCGTGCCGGGGCAACAGCTTACAGTACCTCGTCACGGGATTGCAGATCAACAGCCACGAGCCAATATTTGTGCTAGTCCAGTTCATGAATTGCACGAGGAGTAATCCGTCGCAGGAGCTAACCACTGCATATCTCACTTTTGTGGACCCGTAATTATAATCAGCAATGGTGTTCACACACTCTTCCAGATGTAAAGTCTGGACGTTGATCGATGGACTCAGGCCCTTAAAGTCGAAAGAGAGGCAGCAGTAACTGAACGGATTGCCCTTGTCAGAGGTGAATCTTCGGCCAATAAGCCCAACCCGAGATCTCCAGCACTTGGCATGCAATTCTATGAAGTCCTTTCTTCTGATGTACGATCGCCAAGATTTGCTGACGCTCTCCTTCTCGACGAGAATCTCGGCAGGCAGACGGATCATTATGTCATCCACAAGCTCGGCAGGAAAGCAAGAACCCTCTGCTCCGCCGAAGAAGGAAGAGTTCTCTATTACTTCATCGTGCTTATCCTTCTCGTCGGTCTCCATTGCTGGGTAGGACAGCAACTCGCCCATGGAGCTCACCAGGGTTTGGAAAAAAGAAGCAAAGCAATCCGTGGCCTCCATAAGCACGAGGCATCCACCTCCCTCAGATCACAAATACGTATATTTGATGGTGATACTCATGAGAATATATGCATAGGAAATTAAATCGGAATCATTGAGGAAAGATTTTTTATTGAGTAAATCTAGACTAAGATTATATATATATAATATCATTATGCCATAGATAGTAAATAGATTTGGATTTTTTTGTGATGGAGTATAAGTTTCAATCTAAATCTTCCGAGTTTATCGTGTCAATTTAGCTATAATACATCTATTTGAAAATTGATCTCCTGGGTTATTCATAAGGATAACAAATCGGAACAACCAATAGTTTTGCTGCAGGCTGCAGGCTGCAGGCTGCAGACGCGAGTGGGCTGGGCCGAGCCAAGTGAGGGTTTAATTTAAAGAGAAGTGGGAGTGGTCAGGGTTTCTGACTCCAATGAAGCCCATCTCTGGTGACGAATGAGATCCACCATTTCAGGGGAGCTCCGTTCTAATGTCCTATGGTTCTAAGCTAGTCCTCTGTACCTACCGTGGTCCTGAGCTCAAAGTGTGTTCAAAGATCGAGGCGGAAACAGCACGCCCATATGATCCAGTCAGACGGGTGGAATAGACGACTAGTGTAGAATGCCCATAGATCTAGGATTTGTCACGTGTCCATCCATGTTTATGTGATCCATTCATGGTCCATCTCCTCCATCTTTCCGCTAGTGGATTGCTTTCACTGTACATTATCTCGTATTTACATACCTAATGGACCATGATCGATCTGGGTTCAAGCTAGACTGACCCACGGTAGGGATTCGTCGGTGGATTATGTTCCTAGATTGAAGAGGCCAAAGCATGCATATCATCACTTACATCGATCGGCTCAAAATGCACACAGAAACAGAACATGCAAGATGCTGGGCAAGCTCATCCGCATCATCGACGAGAACATGGTGCTGCAGCAGCTACGGGAGCTTCGACGGCCCGAGAATTTGATCAAGATACACTATTCTCGACCTTTTTGGAGGATTCTCGCGTCTAAAAAGCCGTGGCTTCTCGATCGAATTACCCTGATAAAATCACGAGCATTGAAGAACCATTGACAATAATCAAGTGTTTTGTTGATTGCTGCAGCATGAGGCACACCGTCGAAGATCAAGTCTCGTGAAAGCGGGCACTAGTTGCTGAATCGAAAGCATTGGTGGGAGGAACTGAGGGAGAGACAACGTCGCAGATAATCCGAGGCCCAGTGGCAGTAATTGACAAATCAACCAAAAAAAAAAAGAAAAAGAAAGAAAGAAAACACAGTTGTGCCGTTCAATGCCCTCGAGGGCCCGATCCTCCTCTCGGGATTCTCGTTCGCTGCAGCGCTGGTGCATCACATGACCGTGCTCCCGCGTTTCTCCCCAGCCGCATGATTCCAATCAAAAGCCTCTCAGGTCCTCACTCTCTTTCTTACTCGCTTAATCAAAGCAACCTCAACCCGTGTGCACTGTACAGAGTCAGAAAGACTCGGTTTCCATGAAAATAAAACAAAAAATTATATATATATATATTATAAATAAAAAATTCACGTAAAAAAGAGTTTTTTCTGTAGCAGTTACCAGTTTAAAAAAAACAAGAAAAGAAAAGAAGTGGCACTTCCACAACTGGATCACAGTGACAAGTGGGTCCNCAAAAAAAAGAAGAAGTGGCATTTCCACAACTGGATCACAGTGACAAGTGGGTCCAGCAACTTCAAAGCACATTCCATCAGGGCCAAGACGGACGGCAAACCCACTGGGTCGAGGCACCGATGCGCGTTACCAGTCAAGCGGATCGAGTTCTCCTGGCGGGCAGGTTATGGCAAGTTACGGCAACAGATGAACGGATCGATCTGTGGTCGGGTATTTTTTGAATTTGACAGGTGGTGGGGGGGAAGCCGGGAAGGATCATAAATTCCTATGCTATTTATTCCTCACTCTGATTCCGAGAAGAAGGGCTGGGGGCCCATCTCCTGCGGCTACTTTCACCTGCTCTTGCTGCAAAAGAACAGGTAACTGCCATTAGAGCTCTTGCTTCCCTCTGCAACGGAAAGGCTCCCTTCCTCGCTCGCTCCTCCCGATTTGATTAAGATGGGCCACTGCAATCACCTACTCCCTCACTCTCCTCTGCTCCGCTCCGTATCCCTATGCGAAGCATATTTTGATTATACAATTTATAAGTTCCAATAGAATAAATGGGATAAGTTGGGCGCCTTTGTCTTGTCCCATTTGTAACTTTCTGTTCGATCCGAAGTTCATAGAGATCTTCTTCTTTTCCTCCTCAAAAAGCCCATTTTTCCGCTCTCCTCCTCCCTTCCCTCGGCAACTAAAATGAGCATTTCCTTCTCCTCGGCATCTTCCCTCCTCTTGATCCTCATCCTGCTCATCACCACCACCACCACCTCCTCCTCAGTCGTTCGCCCGCAGTCCCCTGATGAGCCTGCTGCCGACTCCCACAAAACTCCTGCACCGAGTGGCAGCGGAGCAACACCTTCTCCATCTCCGGAGCAGGATATGGCTCTGCAGCGGAGACCCTCCACTTTCCACCCGAGCATGGCCGTCATCGTCGCCTTACTGACCACCTTGTTTTCCGTTACCTTCCTCCTCCTCCTCTACGCCAAGCATTGCAAGCGGGGCAGCGGTTATAGCTACTCGGGGAATCCTAATGCATCGGTAAGGTCTCATATTAAGTGTTTCTTTTTCCCTTTTGGGCTTGTGACGTGGAACCTTCTGCTTCAAAAATGTATAATTGACTGTGACTACGACTGCCAGCTCTACCCCACCGGAGCAAGAACAGCAGGAAGGAAGAACTCCGGGATCGACAGAGCAGTCATCGAGTCACTTCCCGTGTTCCGGTTTCAGTCCCTGAGCGGCCATAAGGATGGGCTTGAGTGCGCGGTCTGCCTGGCAAGATTCGAGCCCGCAGAGGTTCTTAGGCTGTTACCCAAATGCAAGCACGCATTCCACGTAGAGTGCGTCGACACGTGGCTCGACGCCCACTCGACCTGTCCCCTCTGCAGGTGCCGGGTCGACCCAGAGGATGTCCTGCTGGTTGATCGCCAGCTGATCTCTTCATCGATGCAGAACCACGTTCTCGAGATCGGAGATTGCACAAGTGAGCCCCAGGTCCGGAGAATCTCGGGCCGGCATTCCTCGGCGGGGGAGCGAGGTCGGTTCTTCCAGTTTCTGCAGCATAAGCGGCGGTCTCTCGACCTTAAGACCAAGAAGAGTGACTCATCGTCCATGAGCCTCAGGTGCTTCAACTCTACCCTGAGGAAGGATGCGCTCCTACTGACCAATCCCTGCCGCAGCAATCAACCAGCAGTCAAGAACGAGCAAAAGAGGGCGAGTGTGGAGGAGCGCCGACGGAGGCTGGAACACAGGATTGTCATCTCGGCTGGAGATAAGCAGAGGTGGAGCAATGTGGAGCCATCCGATCTTCTCTATCTGAGATCAGAGATGATAATGAGCAATAGCAGCCACAGGATCGGGAGCGGTGGCAGGAGCTTGTCCGAGATCACGGGCCTCAGCAGGTTCCAGAGTATAGGAGGAGATGATAGAGACAGAGGGAGCAGAGATAGTACCAGCCATACTAATGGCACAATAATTAACTGCAACCATGAACAGGAGAGGGAGAGAAAGTCGCAGTGGCCGCACAGGCCGCAGGAGGGGCGGTGACAGGGTGGCAGCTCAGCTGGATTTCTCAGCCGCCATCCAGCTGTACAGGGTGACGCTGTCTAAGCTGTTGCTGAGCTTACCCATTCTCTGGGTTCAGATCAGAAACTTGATCTTAGCACAATTTAGTTTGGTTGCTGTCACGCAACTTTATACAATAGAGGAAAAGCCAAAGGCCCCCCCCCGATATATGATATGGATACGTAATTTTCCTTTGCCTTCCACTATTCTTCGGTTTGTTTGCGGGGAAGAAGAAACGTTTAACACAATTACTCCCCCCAATGATTCGAGGTGAATCCAGATGTTACCCAATTGATGAGTGCAGCAGGACTGTAAAGGCAACACCCAAATAATATGTGCAGACAGTGGATTTTGTCTAGATCTGATAAGACTACATCATTAAACTTGGCAGCAGCTGCTTATAGGAGCAGATCTGATCTGAATTTCGGGTGGGGTAAGGAAACATAGCAGTAAAGTGGTATAAGACCACGTGTTCTGATGCAATAACACATTTTTCTCTTGGCCCCTACTGATTGAATGGAATGTAGGTCAGGCATTCGATCAGCCCAACAGATCGAGCCATCCGGGATTGGCATGAGTTAGCAAGGCCATGTACCTGATTTTATCCTTGTCCTAGTCGGGGCACTAGAATTCCCCATCGGTCATCTCCTCAACTGTGGCTCAGCTACTCATGGTATATTTTCTTTTACAGAGAGTGAAGCTGCGATTAATGATGAAGTAGCATCAGAAAGGCATTAAAAAAATTAGAAACAGTTTATAACAGATTGTGTAATATCAGGGTTGGCAGGCAAAATTGTGAAAATCCATTGAAGCTTCAGATAATGTAAGGGCAAGAAATTCAGCATTCAATAGGAAGTGGAAACTGAAAAAGACTTGAGGCAGATGAAGATGAACAACAAACCCTCATATTTTCCGTCAAGTTTTTCTGTGGGAGAGAAATCTAATATCCATGAGATAGCCACGCAGCCGAAATCTAGTTGAACTTGAAGTTCTATAATTACCAGAAATGGAGGGAGGTTGGTACATCAGTGAAAGCCTCTAACAGAAGCCTGCCTTTCCCCTTTAGCATCATCACTGCCTAGGAAATGCAACAACACTACAGGAAACTTCAAGTCTGAGACGCTTTCTGCATGAAGAATTAGCTCATAAATGCAACTGGAATGCATCACAGATCAATGATCAAAAGGAATCTAGGATGATGCAACTTCACATTAGAAAAGCCTGTTAACAGCAAATCTACATGAAATTCCCGATGCTCTCTATAATCCATCTAAACTTCAATTCTGCTATAAAACAGATATGATTCTGCAAATGGCATGTAAAAATTGAAGATGCTAAAAAATTTCTCAAATAAGAAAGGATTTTGATTTTTTTTCTGTTTCTATTTTTTCCTGAAAATTTTCTAGATCATGAAAATAGCAAATGCACATCTTCAAGACATACAACTGTATTAGTACCAATCTGAGATATGAACTAACAGAAAACATAACCTGCTATTTATAAATAATTGATTAATGACATGAACTAGTAACATGAAGTACAAAGTAACCATTCAACTCAGGATCTTAGCAGTCTGTAAATTGTCTAACAAAATTACATTGACTAGTTTCAGATCTTATAACATTTACCTAAACTTGCTCAACTAGCGAACAAACTCAAGCATAAAATTTCTGACCAAATAACTTCAGATGTTCCATTGCTTCATGCATGTCCCTTATGTCCCTGTTCATAAGAAAAACAGAATATATATGTTTTCATAAAACAGATGAATACAAAAATATACAAGCATTAGTCTGATGTAAAGACTGCACACAATTTCATTTGAAAATTCCTCCAGGCTATCCAAAAAGAATCATAATGCTGCTCTTTTTCAACAAGAAATACGATTTAAAGAAACATAGAAGAAAAGACCCAATAAAAAAACAGAAAAATAGAAGAAAAAGACTTACCAGTGGAGATTTGTCCACAATCTCAGAAGAACCACCCTGAAAAAGCTCTACTATGTTATCAACTTCTGATGTGCTAAGAATCTATGAAGCGTAGGATAATGTCTGAGCCTGGAAATTCACTATTGGTTGTCAATTGCCTAACCAAATTTTATTTGATATTATTGCAAATCTTTAAAAAAAATGATTCCCAGATAACAAACTAGATAATCCTGGCCTTTCCAAGGATATAGTAACATGTATGTTCTTAGTGCTAAGAATCATGAAAAGGCAACTAGAAATTAATTGACAGAAGATAGTCTTGTTCCAGTCAAGCAAATGACTTATCCTCGGCAAAGCATCTCTCATTGGCAATTATAAAAGATGATTTCAAATTCAACAAGAATACTTGTAGCATTTACAGCATAACCAGGAAAGATTGTATTTCCTAGGAATAAAAAGGGGCATCTGTGTCCTGCAGGAGGGAGAATTACAAGAGTTGTATGGGAGCAGTAACATTTGTATGAGGAATTTATGAAAACAAGGACAGCAGAATCTGCACGAGCTAATAAAACAGCTCCAACATTATAACAAGGCATAGAAACGGAAACCAAACATGTTAAAACCTATGACATTACCTCAAATGTTGATCCAGTACCGATCTATTCCCCAGACCTGCAAGCACAATGCTATTACCATGAATTAACAACTGTCCTGCTTTCACTAGAAAAACTAATTTGTAGGCTTAATTGCATAAAGTAACTCACTACTAGCAATCTCAATGTCAATTATCTATTGGCCCTCGCAGTTGGGGCACTTCTAAAGCATGCCCTTCCCACCATATAATAAAATACTGCAATTAGAGGAGGGGAATCCCAAGGAAGAAGTGATAATTCTGTAATAAAACTTACTAAGGAGACGCTGCCTACCTAATGCACCTATTCAGGATATAACTCATTATGCCAATTTATCTCAAGAGCCTCTTCTCAAAGATTTGATGGAATGGCCCAGCCCACCCAAAAAGGTGACTTGAAACAAGACCAACCATTATGGATCTTGTTCAATGGAGCGCGCTATCTAGCTTGTAGTTTTCTCGCTTGATCAGGAAATGCTTGAAGATTTGGCACTGATCAGTGGTATGCAGGTCTGTCAAGTGCCATCTGCAGAACTTCTCTAACCCCCCATCACAGAAGATTGGGAACCTCAGGACACCAGAACCCACCAAATCATTCAGCCGTAGAGTGTCACCTTGACGTGGCGGATCTCAGCGGTTTGAGTCCACTTTGATGCTGTTAAGCGAAGAGCGCCACTCCTCTCAATGTTTAGCCTAGCCTACCTGTGAAATTGTCTGGAGCATCAGTAGTGACAAAGTATGAGCAATGCATTCAGGATAAGTTCCGGTCTGAGAGCAGATTTGTCTAATGTGGTTTATACTGATCATCATAGAGTAGAGCTAATTCCACCTAATTCCCCTGTTGTGACATATGTGCTGCTGTTGCCCTTTTCTCCATGGTAAGTTGATCACTATATCATTCATAGTAAATGAACTAGATGCTAAGAAGAAATTGTGAGTGCAGGTTTGGCTCAAAAGAACGCTGGAGAGTCTTATCGTTAGTTCATGGAACAATTCTTCTAAGGGAACTTTCCTTCTCTTATTTCCCCGTTACAATATCACATGCAGCCAAAAAATAAAAACAATATTATAGTAGTAATTCGAGAGGAAGAACAACACATAAAAATTGCTTACTGATGAGACCACTGATCAAGGCAAAGAATTCAGACAAAGAGAGCTGACACATAAGAAACTCACCTCAAAGCAGCAGAAGGGATAAAACTGTTGCCCCTGGAATCACGTGACAAGTCTCATTCCACTAGAATGCAAGCAGAGGCGGCTGTGATTGCTTGCTGCAATGGCCAGTGAAGAAAAACCATTTCCACTAAGTCCGGAACAAGACAATGTGATCAAGTGTGAGATGACAATCCCATTATTGCCATCTGTATCCAAATCATCCAAAGTATTACACCTCACCAGTAATCTCCACATGAACAAATTCCATCCACAAAATGATGAAACCTATTTGCATCCCTAACAATAATCTCTCTACCCTCTATCTTTGATATTAATTTGGTAGCTGAGTGGCAATTCACACACGCGCGAAGATTCTTGGTTATTCGGAGTGTGGTCCTGGGAGGAGTACTGATCAGTCCATAGGCAATTGCAAGCCTCTCGCTGTGATTACAAAGGATCTCTTCCTTCTCCTCATAATTCAAGTCATGAAGCACAGAGTCCGTATGTGGAACAAATCCCGCCTGCTTTAATCTGTGCTCTAACCTCTCAAGCTCCTCAAAGATCTCCTTTGATCGAGGGTGGGATTTATCTCCGACGCGGAATGCCTGGAGCTTCCCATTGATCTCAATTAAACTATACCCCAAGCCCTTTGTGAGTCCTCTCTCCCTCATCAAGATCCGTATCTTTCTAACTTGATCCCACAACCTAGCTGAAGCATAGAGGTTTGAGAGCTGAACATAGTGGCCTGTATTATGTGGATCAAGAAAGAAGAGCTTTGCAGCTGCGTATTCTCCTAATGAGATGTGGCGATAGATCTTGCAAGCGCTTAAAAGTGCTCCCCATACGGAAACTCCTGGTTGGATTGGCATTTTCAGTATGAACTTGTATGCTAGACCCAATTGCCCAGCACGGCCTAGGAGATCAACCACACAAGCATAGTGCTGATGGCGAGGCTCAATCCCATGGTCCTGCATGAGATGGAAAAGCTCCCACCCTTCTTTCAAGAGACCTGAGTGATTGCAGGCAGTAAGGAGCCCAATGAAGGTAACATCATTGGGGTGCACCCCAGCCCTTTTCATCTCATTAAAGAGTTTGATAGCTTCCCAGGCCTTACCATGCAGTCCATACCCCATAATCATTGCACTCCACACCACAACATCTCTATCATCTGTCTGATTGAAAACTTCACGTGCCAAACTCACACTTCCGCACTTTGCATACATATCAATGAGGGCTGTGTTGACAGCTAAGTCTTCCTTTAAAACAGACCTACTGATATAATCACCCATCCATTTAGCTAGCTCAAGAGAGCCTATCTGGGCACAGGCTGAGATAGCAGAAGTCACAGAAATATAATCTGTTCTGATGTTTCGAAAGATCATACTTTGGAAAAGATTTACAGCTTCCTCTGCACACCCATTCTTTGCATAGCCCGAGATCATAGCATTCCACAAGATCAAATTTGGAGTGTCCATCTGATTGAAAAACGTTCTTGCGACAGCCACAAGCCCACATTTTGCATAAAATGCTGTTAAGGATATGAGCAAGTCAGGTTCCTTTTCTAGGCCGATTTTGATCACGGAACCATGGACAGATCTGCCTTGTTCGAGATCGTCGATATCAGCATAAGCACGTAGAATGCTAACAAGAGCAATCCAATCTGGGAACACATTGTTCCTCCTCATCTGACTGAAAATTCTTAAAGCCTCCATAGGCTGCCCATTTTGAGCATACCCAGAGATGACCGAAGTCCAAGAAACAATAGTCCGGTTACCCAACCCATCAAAGACAATCCTAGCCCGCTTGATCTCACCACATTTTGCATACAGTGCAATCAGTCCATTCTGCACAAAAACATCGGCCTCAAATCCATGCCTGAAAATCTGCCCGTGTATTCTGCTGCCCATTTCAACTGTGGACAACTCACTCGAGGCCTTAAGGATGTATGGGAATGTGAAGCTGTCAGGACTGACTCCAGCCCTTTGCATTTCACCGTACATCTCAAGTGCTTCTCTGAACATTCCTTGCCTAGAATAACCCCGAATAATCGCATTCCACAGGAACACAGTTGGGTCGGGAACTTCATCGAACAGCTTACGGGCATACCCAATTTCGCCAAGGTTCGAACTCACGTTCAGTAATTTGGTGATCAAGAAGCCGCTTTGATGCAAGCCCAACATAAACAACCTCGCGTGAACCTGATTCAACTGGCTAATATGGGTTGAGCCGTCAACTAGAGAGGAATAGAAGGAATCAGGATCAGAGGATAGATAGAAGTGCAGCCTACTAAGCCCATCACCTTGACTGTAAGAATCTAAGCGGTTCTCTTGACAAAGCGGCAACTTTGAATAATTGACAACAATAAGTTTCAATGCAGATGAGAAAGATTCAGCAACTACATCAACGGCCGCACTCGATGGTCGGACGTGGCGGTAAAGTATCTGCATATCCCTTTCAAATGTAATGAGCACTTCCCTGCGAACCCACGGTTTGAAACTTTGAATTCACTCCCTAAATTCTCCAATGCGGCCCGTCAACATGAGACACAGATTAAAACTTAAAATATCGCCTTTCCTCTATCTGTCTCTTCTCCAACATGTCCAGTATCATGAACCAATTGGCGTGCCTCCCTGCTGCATGACAATGTCACTCTTAATCTTCGGTGAACAGAAGGATCCGACAAATCCAAACCCAGCAATTCACATAGATTTTTGTGCATGGCGCAAACCTACGATAGTTTGATCATGGCATTAAATCCAATCTGATATATTTCACTATGTTGAGATTTTTCGATGAGTTGATTATCTCATTCGCAATCAATAAAATTAACATGGCCACATTTTAGCCGATCTTATAGAACTTTTCTACATAATGTATAGCCACCTGAATTTGGGACCTTGAAGATCAAGCTTGACCTTCGATCTCCATCGCTGCAGTACTGACTCCAAATGCAGAGTCCCCTGACATTAGGCCATGTATAAATTATGCTGTTTTTGTTACTCTTTCTGAAATTTTTCTCCATTCTCCAAAAATCTGTACGCACAAACTGAAAAGGGATTAGACGACCGCTTTTTATGGGTTGCAGCTACTCTCCACCATTCGACGCATGGCCGCCGCATCAGGACACCAGCAGAAAACATGAGTTCACCTTAACCCTTACAAACTCTATTTTATGGAAGCAAAGGTTTGAGCTTGCTCTACATAGGAGAAGAGCCATGTATACACTGATTAAACAAGTGGCCTAAGTACGTCATGAAGATCGCTATTGCGGAAAACATGCATGAAGAACAAAAACCCAGGAAAGGGGAGGAGAGAGAGATTACCCTACAACAATGAACATGTTTTATGCATATTATATATATGTGTCTGTATATATATATATATATATAATGACTGGAAGGCCCATATAAGTCCTCGGAACTCCGCTTCTCATCTGGAGAAGTAAGCACGGGGAGAGAAGAGACGGCGGGGAGAGAACATGCCCACGTATCTCGGTGATGCAAGACCGTCGATTGACCGGTAGTCCGACATGATAAAGCCTTCCCTCTCCTCCCGATGCCCGACGACACCAAGGTTGTTCGACCCGTTGAAGGTCCGGTACTTGACGAGCTTGCCGATCCAGGACTTCTTCTTGGCCGGTGGGCTCCGGTGGCGGCCGCCGGAGTTCATTCTCTCGCTCAGGTACTCCTTCACCGCATGGAGGCCGAGCTCCACCACCTCCATGGGTGGTGATGCCAGCGGGTTGCCCTCAACGCTGAGCTTCTGGAGCTTCTTCATGCACCCCATCGAGTCGGGCAGGGCCGTGATCTTGTTGTAGCTCACGTCAAGCTCGATGACCGAGGTGAGGAGACCAATCGAGTAGGGAAGGGCCTCGAGGTACTGGAAGTTCTGGCTCACGTTTAGGATCTCAAGGTTGACCAGGTTCTCAAGGTCGTCCGGCAGGGACCGAAGGGAGTTCAGGCGCACGTCCAGGACCCGCAGTTCGGTCAGGTGGGACAAGGACCGGGGCAGGAGCACAAGCTTGTTCGAGTTCACCGACAGCTTCTTCAGGTTGGTCAGCTCGAACCCAATCGTATCGGGCAGCTTGCTGAGCTTGTTGAAGTTGGCATTCAGTTCTTCCAGGGACCTAAGGGAAGGAACCAAGAAGCTCGGGATTCGAAATTCAACGGCTTATATCCAAAAACAACAAGATGAAGAAGTTAAAGGGAGGATCCGGGAAGATTTACTTGCAGTTGTCGATGGTCTTGGGAAGGGATTCAATAAGGTTGCCAGCAACATTGAGGACCCTGAGCTTGGAGAGGCAACCTATCGAATTCGGGAGCGATTTCAACTGGTTCGAGTGGACATCAAGTACCATCACGTTGAGCAATCTTGCCGTTAACGACTCCGGTATATCCTGTTGGGTTCGTAAGCATACTCCATCAGATCGGATCTTCCGTACAACGTGAACTTACGAGGACACGTGGCTGTTCCCGTTAACGACCGTCGGTATATTCTGTCCGGATCCTAGGAGAACTTGTCTCGTGCCCTCTCGTGCGCGCGCGTGTGTGTAAACATACATATATGTGAGCTTTGCTCGTACAGAAAACCCGGTATCAGACTATATAGGTAATTTACTTATTTTTTTTCATTATAATTTAAGTACGAAAATCTAAGAGTGATACGTGAGAAAAAAAGGAGAATAAATTGATGAGATATAATAAAAATAAAATTGGACCAATTAAATTTTGAGTTAATAATAACATTAATGCTTTGGTGCTTCCTACTCCACCTTAATAATTTGTCCAAAGTCCCCCCTTCGTTCAGCA
>CXYZ01006529.1:3085495-3107655 GCA_900006705.1 Sonneratia caseolaris
AGTAATTATTATATTTTTCATTGATTTATTGCTAGATAATTTATCCAACATCTCTCTCTGCTTAAGTAAATCGGTAAAAGAGAGAGAGAGTATTTTTTGCTATTTTAGTAAAAAAGTTATAAATATATCTTTTATTTATATAAATTGCGAAAATTCATGTGGTTAATTTTTTTCAATAGTATAAAAAACTTAGAAAATATTTTAAATTGATTAAAAAAAGAAATACTAACATGAAAATTTATATGAAAATTATTTTCTGACTTAAAAAATTTTTGTTTCACTTGCTAATATTTTTTCATCACCTTTGACCCTGCCAAAGAAGCTAATATGATGTCTTTTGCATATGCAAAGATAAAGGTAAGCCGAACATTTTTCTCTCATCCTCTCGTTTTCCAACTCCATCATCTGTTATTCAAGCGAAGGTGCATCCACTCTGAACTTGAGCTTGAGCTAAAGGAGTAATGGGAAAATTTACAACTTTTTGTATGTATTGGGTGCAAAATTTTAATTTTGTACTAATTTAAAATACTTCCATAACTTTTTGTACTATTTACGCAATTAATATTAATGACATTATAATGTCATTATTACAATTTTGATTATTTCTATTAGCAGATAATATATTTGTAATTTTGTACCAATTTATTTTTTTTTCCAAAATTTCATAAAATAACAAGATGTTGATGAGCTTAGACCTAGCAAAATTCGGCCTGACACGATAATACCGTGTTTGACTGGAGCTTATCGTATTGTGATGGCACAACATAGTAATTTTATTCGGCGTGCTAGGTCCGACGATCCATAGATCTGGCCAGCACAATAATTCGATTAGGGAAATTAAAAAAAACTAATAGATTATCAGAAATTATTGAATAATATAATAAACCCCTTTGTAAGCTCACTTATAATTATAAATAAGCCACAATCAAGAGATTATCGTGCTATCAGACTGGGTCAGGACTACCCCTGCCTTATTGTGCCGTGCCGGCCCAACCTTATTTCCTAAATGATCGTGCTTGGACCAACCATTATCACGCAGTGTCAGTATAGTCCGATAATACTAGGCCAACATGATTTGCCACCTCTAGATGAGTTCATACAACACTGAGAAACAACTAGATGTACAGAAAGTACGGACAAAACTGAAAAACAGAATTTACCAATAAGATTATATTTATTGGAAATATCATGATAGTTATCTGGATAATTAATATTATTTATTCAATTACCATTACCTCACATGAAAACAATCCCCAAAATGGACATAAGTATATGAAACTCTGTGACGCCTACACATAAAAAGGGAACAGATAAGCATGGAGAGCCCACGAGCTCTATTGATGAAGAGAGGATCACCGTCATCTAAAAAAATCACCGAAATTGAAAAGAAAAGGAAGAAAAATGACGAAGAAATTCATACAAGTAGATACTATTCCGAGCACAAAAATTACAGTTTTGAACATTAACCGATCTTACTAATTTATATTATGAGAGTTCTATATTTTGTTGATCAATTAGACTTGAATAGGTACCGGTTGGACTTAGTAAGATTATTAAAGATTATTAAGGATTACAATTGTGCCAATATATTATCGGGCAGGGCTGAAGATGGCCCGATAAGTACTCGGGCAGGGCCTATAATGCCATTCTTTGGGCTGGCCCGACCCAATAGCCGGATATATATATTTATTTTAAAATATCCCATTTTTAATTGATCTAATGGCATAATTAATGCAAATTCCAAAGAAAATAAGATATTTATTAAGATATATCACCTGAATGTGTGCTTATCGGGTTAGGTGGAGCCAATAAGCATTTGAGCCACATTTGGACCGGGGCTTATCGAAACATTCTGACACAGCTCATAAAAATATTTAGGGTCGTACTGCCCCGGGCCGGCCCGATAAGCCAGCTCTAGGCCGTATCAGAAGACGTAAAATATGGGAGATATTCTCCCATATGAAAAGGGAAGAAAACTGGAAAGATTCTTTTGGGCAAGTTTGACCACGATAGTATTAAAAGGAAGATAATTACCTTCGGGGACGCTATTCTGTCCGTTTCGCACCATAGTCAATGGTACGTTTAGGGGATATTTTTTGCAATAAATAAATTCATAATCTTAAAAATTATACATTTCTAGCACTTGTGTATCATATAAATATAGGTTTAATTATACATCGATTCATCTAATAATATGCAAGCCAGGGATTAACATATATATGATCCAATTTATTTATGTTTTGATATATCGAATGATTAAAAAATACACCAATTTTACTTTAAAAATATATAGATATTTCAAAAAAGGCCCATTTGGCTATAATATAATACCCTAATATTATTTAAAATAAAAATTTAAAAGCTCCCTCGGTGACATTTGTAAGAATAAATTTTGTGAATATCATCGGACATTAAAAAGAACAGTAAAACTGAAAAATGAAAGATCAAGCAAGCAGCGGGAGGAGGCATATATTGACTGTCAGTCACCTGGATGGATGCCCATGCAAGAGTGATCCGATCTCGACCGGAGAGGAGAAGGAATAATTGATGGATGAACTGATAATTGGATAACTCACCTGAAGGTTGTTGTTGGAGAGGTCGAGTTTGCAGATGATGCCGAGGTTGAGGGAAGTGCTCGGGAGAGTGTCGAGGGAGAACCCGCTGAGATCCACGATCTCCAGCCGCTGCCCCCTCGCACCCGAGCCCTCCGCCGCAGCAGCAGCCTTCTTGCCCTTCATTTGCAGCTGCTGGTGGTGGTGGTGGCCAGCCCTCGGCTGATGCCGGGCCGCGGCCGCCTGATGCTGCTGTTCGTACATCATCTGAACAACCGATTCGGCACAATCCCTTCAAAATCAGAGAGAGAGAGAGAGACACACACACACACACACACTCGCACGCACACACAGAGAGACAAAAAGTCTTGAGGGAGTGCTATCCGAGGATGTCCGGTCCAGTGTCTGTCTCGTTTTAGAGAGAGAGAGAGATGAACCAGATGGCAAGGCGAATGGGCGATGGATGAATATATAGAGAAAAGAGGACGATGTACGGAAAGAGAGTACTAACTACGTGCAAGGTGCCATTTACTAGTCCATTTCTCCCCCATTTAATCCATAATTTAATGACTCTTCTCTTAAAATATGATTATAAATTTAAATTAATCGGATAAAAAATACAAATCTGAGAATTTTATTATTTATTATTGAGATGATCCAAACAAAATATATACAGACTAATAATGCTCAATTTTTAAATAATAGATAAACATATTAACAAAATATCAACCAACAATTTAATGGTGCGAGCGAGGGGAAGTACGAACCCGTATGCTATGGGAGTGGACACGTCATCAGCTCACAAGGTTGCACGAAAAGTCAACTCTCTCCCCCGCGTCCGNTATGGGAGTGGACACGTCATCAGCTCACAAGGGGGCACGAAAAGTCAACTCTCTCCCCCGCGTCGGTTTCTCTCTCCGCTTCATTTCCTCCACCTTCGTTGCGCGGGACGGGCCGCTGCCCGCGCGATTCCCGGTCAGGTTCATTTCCTGCGGTTTGGACCCGATCCTACTTAGCATTGACTCCGTACATATTATTACAAAATTAATTTAATGTGTGTGTATATATATATATAGTAAAAAAAAGAATAAAATCAGAAAAAAAATAATCCTGAAATTTTATACACCCCAAACATTTTAGTCAATAATTTTTAATATTTGCTCTAAATCATATTGCTGTTCAATATATGATAACTTCGGATTCTACCCGACCAAATGAATATGAAAATTAGCCCTGCCGTGGAATATTCCTCCTTGCACATGTTATTTTATAAAATGGATTTTTTTTTTGTTTTTTACTTCTTGAATTTCATGATCGTGTCCTCGGTGGAGATATGGTGGACGGCACATGGGGGGGTGCTCCATGCGACCCATTTGTCAGTTCCAATAACAGCCGTCGAGAACGTCTCCAACTTCCAACTACTCTCTCTGATACTGAGAATTCAGAGAGATCGCGATAAGAGGGACGACTTATTAATAAAAACAGGCCAGATGAGGGCTGCTGCTGCTGCTGTTCTTGTTTTTGTTTTTGGTTGTAGATCAACGGTGATGGAGAATCGAAGACCATCGCAGAATTCCCGGTACATCCTCTTGTAGTCATAGTAATCGCGCGGTCCAAAGAGCCCATAAAAGAAAATTCGAATAAATTAAATCAACCTAATATCAATTATAATTTGAATCGTATCGATCGATTAAATTATGAAATGTTACTGATCACGTATTTTATTTTATGCGAGTCATCTCAAATATTATTTGGGTGTGGGTGCCGATCCTTCTAATGCACTGCGGTGGTGGTGGTGGTGGTGGTGATGGAGATGGAGATGGAGATGGCTAGCTTGTTCTCACTAAACAATGCAGCAAATGGAAGATAATAAACATTCGGTCGAATATTCGTAGGCTGGTACAGCAAGCTCTCCATGTGATCTATTGATTTATTCAGTCAAGGTTTCATCGATTCAATTAATGCGTAGATACTTCTCAATCAACTATTGATATTATTAGGTGGGAATTTTTTTTCTAGGTCCTTTAGCTTATGAATCAATTAAATTATCCAGCATTGACCTATATACGGCCAGGGGGGACCTTCAGGGACCGACGTTCCCTAATTAACGTAAACTTCATTCACGTAGAATAATCGATGATGACTATAGAATATGAGTTTATTTGTGTAAAATTATTGCCGAATTTATAGAAGGACTTGACTATTATCTACTTCAAAAGTTCACATTTACGGTATAATTGTATCCAGTTTCTTGTATATAATAATTACTTCATTCAAATTATGAACCATGAGCTAGGGTTTCTCCTTATGTTCTCAACAATTGACTGTGGACCTTTTCTTTTATCTCGCACTTTGTCGAGATGTGCCCTCATGTGGTAATCCACCGATATGATGTAAAACTACCATCTAGCTTACAAAAGAATCATCCTCATATTAAATTTAAAAATTTAAGTCGATAAAATAATTATATTTCATCTCTAAGATCATTTTACTCAAATTTCTTATATGAAATTTTCTTAATAGTTTGAAATAATTCAACGCACATTCTCATAATATTAAATATTATAAATTAAAAAATTTTATGATAATGATGACTATTATTTAGAAAAGATATAAGAGAAATTTGTCATGATAAATGAGAATTATTTACTCTTATAAATTAGCTTTTTCCAAAGGCTTCCACTGATTCCCTTCATAGCAGTTATGGTCCACATGGTCTGGACATGACGTTGCCGAATCATTTTTTCCCTGCCGACAATCTTGATGGGAATTTATTGGAACAAAATGGCCATTAAAGGCCTCTCCTTATCGCTCTTCCAGCTAGACATGTTTAACACGTGGCGTTCATTGTTAGCAGATGTCAAGGCCAAGAGCACTCCATTATGCAGTCGAGTAAAAATCAAAGGCGGCCTTTTGTTAATGGCCTCATACAACACCATCAAACTTGAAGCATACCCAGGTGATGTATATATATATATATATATCGATGAGTCTTCATCGCCAACTGTACACTGTACAGTGATACATATGCATTAACAGCCGCCATAACTGAGCCGAGCCGAGCTAATCGTCAATAATATTATCCCCTTTCGTAACCTGAGAAATAAGGTTATTTTCAAACAGATAATTACTGTTATTATTACATAACCAAAGAATTCTGCTGGTCCTTAACCATCAGCCTATTACACAGAACGATCACGCACACAATATTTCAGTATCTCGAATAGACGGTATCGATCTAGTTGGAGCCGCCGTTGATTTATCTACCTAAATGAATACGATTACATGAACATTATGAAAAAGTTAATCTTATCGAAATCACAGCTAAGTCCATATAGGGACATATATAAATATATATATATATATATATGTCCACATTGTAGTGGAATTTTTTAGGTACGAGATGATTACTTCCACCAACAAAAGAAAAAAAAAAGGGTAAGGCCTCGATTTTCCATGTTTAGTGGGTGGGAGGGATGTATCCAAGTTGGAATTTCATGAAAAAATATAGAAAATTAAAAAATGCAAGATCGGAATTAATAGATCCTTTCGATCGTCACAGTTGCATACAAAGAAAGTGCTGCACTATCGAACAGTTCTGATCATCATCGACCGATGCCACTCCCCGGAGGCCTGATTAGAGGGATTGCCGTCCCTTTTTATCAAACTGTTTGATTACGCATATGAATATAATTAATAATTCGGTAATTTTTTAATGATAATTTTGTTTCAAAATTAGTATAACCTTGTTTTATTAATATTCGTGTGAAGGTAGAAAATAGTGGAAAATAGAAAAAAAATAATCGAGACCGTGGTAGCATAAATTAAATCTGGAAGTCGATCCAAAGTCTTATCTTTGAACCCTACGACGGAGAGAGGCAGCTCGTAATGGTAAACAAATTCCGTACACGGACAAGAAGCAAGTGAGGAAACGCCGTCATCAGCCATCAGGTAACCTTTTCTAATTGCAATGACTGACAAGCGATGACCCACTCCGTCACGTACGGCCGATGGCCGGATTTGACTTTTAATTTCTATCCATTAAAAAAAAATTTTAGTTATTTAAAAGCCATTTGAGATTTATTACGAAAAATTAATTCACAGGATTTTTTCTTCTTAGTGTTCACATTTCGAACATTAATTTCTAAGGAACGTGCATCGTCGAAGAATAAGAGAGAGGGGGAGGTTATGGCCCGATGAATGTATGGTAGTCGTTCGGGTCACAGTCGACACGGTTCCCCTTCTGGCCATATGAACACACCAACCAAGTGCTTGAATTCAATGGATGGCACGGAACAAGAAATGGATCATGGGCCGAGAGCATGGGGTCAGGCCAAGGTCCTAAAAAACCTGCCCTTGACCCAAGCTATAATAGGTATTGTCACTCACACCTAGTAAAAGAGAGTGCACAGTAATTTAAATTTTATGATTGAAGGATATATATATAAAGAAAAAGAAAATTTTGTATTTTAGTGGACTAACTAAATCAGATAAGATCAATGAGACTTCCGAATAATGAATATGCTAAAGAAATATTGTAAAATTCACCGCATTGAGCATGGTGATAGTATTGCATTATGTAGAGAGTGTGTCACAAATACAATAACTATACATGAAGGCGAAGATTGGTCAATTATCTCTAGGATTATCTACTAATTCTCTGCTATTGCTCTCCCTCGAGCTCAAGGGAACTCGCAAACATTGTGCTTGAACCGAAGACGGAGGAAATGGGCACTAGTGAGACCTTTGGTGAATACGTAAGCAAGTTGGTCACCGGTGCCAATAAAGCGAACCGGTGTACCGCCAAAGGTACATCCCATGAGTGAGTCACCGTATGAGGCATCCGCTATACTTGATAGAGAAAAAATCCGCGGTCATGCGAGCGAATCACCATATGATGCATCCGTCGTAGCGCCAGAGGTGCAGCGACATCCTTAATAAGTACGGACTCATTGGGATTGATTATTGTTAGAGGCGTCACCAGCTAGACCTACCTCCAGGGATGCAGGTTTCTACAGAGCTGGTGATGGTGAAGATGGTGGCAGAGAGGGCAGAGGGCGAAGAGAGGTCTCAAAAGATGAGGTCAATCCAGTGACTAGATCAAGGCAACGATAGCCACGATGACCAGTGGGATATCCAAGAAAAACACAAGGGCGAGAACGAAATTGTAATTCATGGTCATTATAGGGATGAAGATGCGGGGAACACTGACACCCAAGAACTTTGAGAAGGTTGTAATAAGGAGACCTACCATGGAAAACCTAAAAGGGAGAAGAAAAATTCAAGGACTTGGTAGGTAACAATCAATGGGAAACATGGTCGTCTCAAAAGCAAGATCTCAAATTTTCATCAGAAGATAAGAGTGTGCAAAAAACGGTAAGGCCCATGTCAATAATGTGACGATATTTCCATTCAGCAGATCCCTCTTTTTGCTGGGGAGTCTGAGGGCGCATGATGAACAATCCCACTATTTTGAAGTTCAGATTGAAGTGCACGAGAGAGACGGGTAGGTGTATGAAGAGTGGATGATCCAAAAGAAACAATGGGTAGACTTGAACCATCACCAATCCTTAGTTTGCACTGGAGAGCCTGATCCTCCTAGATAGTAAGATTTATGAAATTGTAGTGGCATGGTGCGTAGCACTGAAATTGATATACCAATCCAAATTGCAGGTATCTAAGTTACTACTATGAACAAGGTGTGCCTCTAAGAGCTGGAAATTTAGTAATAAGTAGGGGCAATAGGATGCAATATGACTCGATTTATAATAAATATAGTTGACAAAGAAGAGAAAGGCCTGAATGTTGTTCGGGCTTGAATCGAGCAGCCCGTTGGGAGGAAGCTGTTCGCAACCTGCTAGACAGAAGAGGGGCCCATGATGTTGGGCTACGAAACAGGCTGCTACCCAATTTCTGTCCCAACATTAACATGAAAACATGTTGGACAAAATTTATCGTAATTTCTCAATCTTCGGTATTCTGGGTTTAGAGTAACGATTTCTTCGTTTCCATTCTTGGTGGTGATAGTCTGTGGCAATGGGGGAAGGTTCCTTCGGCGTAGCCGATTAGATTGTATGCATCCAGAAATGGCTCCAGAACGCTCCTCCATAGGAAATAGTTTGTTCCGTCAAGCTTGATCGGAATGCTAGTAGATTGTTGGGTAGGACGGATTGGTTGAACTGATTGTTGATGGTTGTCATCTATTTGTGTCGGAGATGAATATTTGGGTGATTGGGGCTGTATGGATCGGTACTGGAATTATGTTCGTATCCGGGATTATCTGCGAATTCTATAAATATATCAGTATAATTTCAAGTGAGGCCCGGTTTCACTATTATCGCCATTCGTGGAGGGGGAAAAGAAAGAGATGATTAGTTGCAGTAGCGTACACGTGCAGCTGCACCAATCTTCGCATATGAGAAAGGCCATTGGCACGGCGACACCTCACAGTCTCCATCGGTTTCTCGAAGCAGCTGATTTCTGGGGTCGAATCTCCATTGACGATCTCATCTTCATTTCACTAACCGGGGACTCGAAAAATAGAGAGCAGAAAGTGCAGCGCGGACATGGAGGCACACAAGGGGAGAACAGAGCAACTGCGTGAGGAGGAAAACGACAGGAACAAGGAGCGGAACAAGAACGGCGGTCGTGCTGAGGATACGGGCTCTCTTACTTCGGTCGAAGCTGTGGCGAAGGTTCTGATCAGGGAGACCATCATTAGCGATGGGAAAACCGCTGGCCGGAGCAGCGGTGGAGTGGAGGACCCCGAGGACGTTCTCGTTTACTCCCGGTCCGTCAACAAGATCGACTCTTCCCTCGAGTGAGAGTCCCACCTTTGCTTTACCCTGTCGTGTTGATTAACCTGTTGCTGAATTTTGCCCACTTCTGTTAATACTGTTGCTGTTCTTAGCGCTCTTGGCATATCGACCAAAACCACTTTGATGCTATAAGTTTAATTCATCTACTTGTTTGAAGTGGACGCTGTTAAACTAAATTCATTAAGGTGGGGTGGAAGAGAAACCAACAGGTTATATTATAAGCTTAGCAGCTACATTGCTTACAGACATTGCGACCGTCTTCTTCCTCTTACAGGGTCGCTGAGTTAACGAAAAGAAGCTGAAACTTTAGTAGGTAGATTTGTACTCATAAACCCATGTCCCACAGAGTCCCCTTCCTCGTCTTGGTCTCCTACGCACAATCTAACACTTATACCATTCCCCCAGTTAATTTTCTCCCTCTCCAGACATGCTTGAAAAATGTCCCTAAGCCACTTCTCAAACACATCGTGAATAAAAGAATCACCCCCACCTGCTAAAACCTCCTCTAACACCCTATCTTCTATACCCAGAGTAACCTTGACCTTATTCTCCACACCCCTGTTGACGGCCTCGTCAAACGATCCTTTGATCCTAGACGCCACGTACTCCCTCATGTCCCTGTCCCTGGCTGGGCTCCTGTTGAAGGTGAAGCAGTGCTCAATCGACTCGAGGAGTTCCTGGGGGTTCTGGATCTCGCCAATGTTCTCCCGGGTCAGGTCGCTTGACACCGGGCTGATGTCCTCAGGGTTAGCTTTGGCTTCTGGTGGTTCCTGATCCTTGGCCCTGACGTTCAGATCGATGCTGCTGAAGCTTGACTGCCTCAAGAAGAGTTTCTTGCCCGGCAAGGAACTTTCCTTCTCGTTGATTCTCGGGATCTTGATCTTATTTAAGAAGTCCTCCTTGGCTTTCCTCTTGTAATGAGAATTCAATCCGAGGCTCCTTTCGTTCAATTTCAAAACCATCTTACTTGCTGGTTTCAGGTTCGCTCCAGCTTCATATCCGGCTGGATCTCCTTTAGCCAACACAAACACCAGCCGCCCACTGGTCCCCTCTTCATTTCCCGACTCAGTGGACTTTCCACCCTCAAAACGGTTGATCAGGAACTTCATGAACCGGCTTTCAGCGAATTCAACATCCTCGACCAGAACAACAATGTTTTGGAGGTTTTCCACGGTCCTTGTGAGCACTTGATCGCATGGGTCGGTCTCCTTGCTATTCCTTGGCCTCATGTTCAGGTGGAAGACTGAATGGGCCGACCCAAAAATGGATTCTCCAATGGCACTCGCAAGCCTTAGTTTCCCAACCCGATCATTCCCCTGGATCAGAAGCCAGGTCTCCTTCTTTGTCGAACTTGAATCCATCAGAGCCTCAACAATTCCGGGAACGTTCTCGCTCTGCCAAGGGACATAATCCTTGATGATTCTACAAATTTCACTTCTTCTGATTGACCTCTCGAGCGAATCTGGATCATTTCCTAGAGACAAAGTGATCTTCACCTCCCTGCCCTCAGTGTTCCTAAGTGAGCTCAAGTTCGGCTCGAGGAACAGATGAGGACTGTTCCTCCTGCTGTCGAGGTCAAACTCGATTGTGCATGAGTTCTGTCTCCTGAATTGAGGGGTCAAGCTGGCAGGCTTTGACGTCGGACTGGTGAAGGAGATAGAATTCTTATCAGGAAATGCGCGGGCATTCATGCCGGGCCAACAACACGAGTATTGCTTTGATGAGACATTGGGACTGATGTGATTGTTGGTGCTGTAGAATGAGAGATTGTCCCAATTGTTCTGCGCAATCTGCTTTCCCTGGTGAAGGGTCTGGCACAGCCTGCTCCATTTCCTTCTCAGCTCCATCAACTCATCCTGAAAAACGAAACATGTACTCGGCTTTAATTGTAACTCTCAATATTTATAAGCATTCTGCTATTAAGTTCTAGCCGTTCCACTAATGGCTTGAGTGGCAAATTTCGCACCTCGTGGCGTGGGTTGGTCTTTGGATGTTGTAACCAGGAGGGGAGGTCATTGTTGTGGGCAGACTTGCACAGCCCAGCTTCCTTTTCATAGTTGGAAGTGCATTCTCCACAGCAGTTGAGCTTATCAGCTTCTTTGGCGGATGATGAAAACTTGTGGAAGGGAATTCTTGGCTCATTCAAGCTGAAACAAAGTTAACAAACAAGAAGTCAGACAAGCTTTTGTATTTAACTCATGTTCTCCACATTGATTGATTCTCAATTTCATGGAAGGTGAATTTCAGTATACTATATGTGTATTTGTGCATATTTCACCGGTTCGTTCATTTGTACGAATAAGGATATAGAGCATGGATCGACAGGCATCTGCTGGTCAAAAGTGGTGGCAAGTTCTACTTTTGAGTCTCACCAACTCTAATCCCGGTTTAGTATGATCAACAATCTACTTATCGATGCTAATCCCAGTTCTCAAGCCTGCTTGAACCTGACCATGAGATATCTTGTCTTTCTTACAACATTTACCGAGCTGGCTGTCTCTGGCCCCTTTCCTAGAGGGGTAACTCGGATTTCTCCTCTATTCTTTTCCAGTTACACAAGATGTGGGTCCTGGATCTCGGCATAGGAGATCTGAGAACAGAAAGGGAAATCCTGATTAGTCGAACCTAGAGCTTCTTAATTCCGGGTAAGACATGGAATGCCACATTTGCACTAAAGCTTCACTCTCTATCATTCCAACCAGGCTGACTGTTCACTCATGTCCTCCCAAAGGTCCCTATCAGAAGAGCGTGCCCCCCCATGAAAACAAAGAAGCAGATTGCAGAAAGCTATCACCGGTCCTCAAAAGATGTGACAGCAATAATTCTCACTAAAGCGTTCAAATGTGGGAAATTTTTGGGAAAGAGAAGAGGGAATATTGAAGGGAAAATGGACACAAAAATTCCTTCCTCCTCCTTCTCCTTTCACTGTTCTTGTCAAATAATTCGGAGAACACAGTGAAACATGCGAATAATTTCATATCCGAATGAGATATTAGGAGAGTGTTACCCATCTACTTTAATCCCAATCTCACGGTCACTTATTTACTTTCAGTTTCCGGCATAATATTCATGATGTTTTGGGAGCTATCGGGCGCATAACCTGACAAAATAGAAAGAAACGAAGGACAGACACACTACCTCACGCTTGGTCTCGGCAACAAAACATGCTTTTTTCTACAGGGGCAGAGAGACTATAATTCCATACACATTATTCCAAGAACAGTCTCAGGTGCTGAAAGTTACAAATCCAGAGGCTTGGGGGCCACGGGCAATGGTGTAATTGTCACAGCAGACACCATTATTTGGTCACCGCCAACCAGTTGGGCAGTGTTCTGTGAGAGAGAATTAACTTTTCTCGTATGAGCTATCTCTTTAGGAACAGTATTGTCTTCTTCCATTGGCCTATTATCTACATGTAAATATCACTAGATAGTTTGAGATCTAGCATTGCCGTTGGTGAGCCCGGGACAAGCCATTTCAGTTTCCATTGGAACATATGCACACAGAAAACTCTGAATTTTTCGGCCGGTCAATGTGCTAAGAGATTGTAATCTGGAGAAGGTGTAGGGTAAGCGGGATTGATACAGTGGTGCATTTTATGAGGTCGGTATATATATGTGTGCGTGTGTATAAAGTTTATATGTAGATGATCAGTTTTTCTGACCTGGGACCGTGGAGGCTGAGACCGAGCCCGCTGGAAGGAACCGAAACTGCTTGAAGTCCCCATTGAAGGTCAAGCGGAGGCTGGAACATCATCTGGCACTTCATGTACGTCTGAAAGCTTGCAGTCCCTATCACCCAAACCCTAGGGCTCGATGGACCCCTGCCTGTCGTTTCGTGGCAATTATCAGCAACGAGCTTCCCTATCTCCTTAACAAGATGATCCACTGCACTACTTACTGTCCCCTCATCATGAACAGCCCACTTGAGATCTCCAACATAAACTATGGTTCCCAAAGACGGCTGCACTTTCCTTCTAAGCTCAGATAGATACTTCGTCTCCACGTCATCTCTCTTCATGAACTTGAGAGCATCCGCCTGGAGCTGGAACTTGATGAAGCTAATCGGTTTCAGCTCTGATGGCACCTCCCCTCTCTCGATCCTGTCCTTGAGTTCCATGACAACTCCCTCGGTGGTGGACAGGGAGTCTCCAACTATCACAGTGCTGTTCCTCTTCTTCCTCAGCATAATCTCCATGACCAGCTTCACATCTTCCTTCAGAGAGGGGGAGAGAGGGTCATAATTATGATGGTGATGTTCTGGTGGAGGATTGTTCTTTTGATGAGGACAGAGAGAAAGGAAAGGTGGGTTTTGCTCAGGGGAGAGATTGAAGAAATTCGAAGGCCAGAAGGAGCTGAGTTGGTGGTGCCGGTGGGCTGCTCTTGCTGGAGAAGGTGGTGTAGACATGACCTCGAAGCTTGCATTGATGGAAGGTAACAGAAACACGGGAGAGGACGACAGGGAGTCCTCGATGCTCGTCTTGACTGCTGTGCTTGAGAACCCAGCTTCTCTCATAACCCGGCTCACACTCGGATCATCTAGGATTGACAATACGAGTTGCTCCAATTCCACCTGGAAAATAGAAGAGAAGGTTCATGTAAAGAACCGAGATGTGTTGTGAATGTACGTATAGGATATCTGCAAGTTATGAGCGGCAGTACCTTAGCAGTTAAAAGAGGCTGATTCTGCTGCTGCTGCTGCTGCTGTTGCTGCTGGTCGATGCATCCTCTTCTCTGGTGAGCCTGAGCTCTCTTAAGGGCTGCCACCAGAGCGTTCGAGAGAGAGGGCTGCTGATGAGCATGAAGATAAGCCCCAGACGGCACCGAGGCAGCGATCGTGGGGAGCCTGTTGAGGGCCACATTGAAGCAGAGCTCGAGAGCCCTGCACTGGAGCGGATGGGAGCCCTGAAGCGGCCGCTGGGACTTGAGGCAGGCTCTCCGGAGGAGATCGCTGGCCCTAGAGCTCAGGAGAGCGTAGGCCACATGCAAGGGAGTGACCTGTGCATGGCCCCTCTTCCTCGCTAACCCAAGAGAGTGCTTCAACACCGAAGCCGCCTCCGATGTTAGGGTTTGGTGCACCGAGCACGCTGTAGCCCCTCCACGCATATCACTCTTCCCCACCCCAACCCCCCACCCCCACCCCCTTCCCCAAGACAATGACCGCTCTCCGTCTCCGAACTCAAAAACACTTCACCTTCTCCTATCAGCTTGAGGTTCCCGGCCTCTCCTCTCCCACTGCTCCCCCGACCGGCCCGGGATTCTCTGGAAGTGATCGAAGAGGTGAGATGGAAACTTGGTTTTGCTTGGAGCTTCAAAGCGCAATAGGGAGCTCAGGAGAGGTTGATGAGAGAGTCCAGTTACTGGCAGGGTGAAACATTGCACTTGGCCTAGCTATGTGCTTTATACTTCTTGTCATTGATGAATAATTCAGCCGATCTTACTTTTCCTGGAAAACCCTGGGCATCGCTTTTCCGCCTTTTTCCCCTTGGATACATTTCTATTTTTTAAAATCCTTTTTCATCCACTCCTTAATGTTTTTTGAGATGGATATATATCTATATATATATATATATATATATATATGCCGGCAAAGATTGTAAAACTTAATCTTTTTTTAAAAAATGAAAAAGAAAAAAAAGGACATAAATCATTTGTAATTTAGTAGCACCCTAGCAAGCCAACTTGGCTCATTGATTGAAAGTTTCTCTTGTTACATGCACTCGTGGATCAAGCAATGAATACATAACTAAAATAATATGTAAAATTCCATCTGCGCATAAAAATCACACGTCGAACCCATTGATTATGGATTAGAAATGAATTTCATTAGAATGTTAATACGCATAAAAAAAATTGAAAAATAATATCGAATATTTTATCATAGATTTATCAACAACAATTCTCTCTTTTATTTTTGGGTGCGGTTGATGACAAATGAGGTTAAAAAGGCTAACTTTTTAATAATGGTTTAATTCATTTGTTGGGATCACTTTGCGAGTAACGATGTATACTGTGGTAAGTTTAAAGACATGCACGATGCTCCCTTCGACCACCCCACCAACTCTTTTTTTGGTGATTATTATCTACAAGATGTTGATGTTGATGATGAGGATGAAGATGAAGATGAAGATGCTGATGATGATGGGAAAGAAAGGAAAGAAAGAAAAAAAAGCTGCAAAAAGAAGATTTCAATCTTCAAAAGATTGATCACCACTCCTTTTTGTTCTCTCTTCTGCGGGTACTGCAGCAAAGCAAAGCCATGTGTACCACCGCGATAATATCTAAATCATGAGCACAGAGCCAAGATCATAAATGCTCTTTACATTTTTTATATATTAGGCATCTATTCACTTAATCTAACCGACATAAATCAATCGATTGACGTGATATTTCTTTCTCTTTAAAAAAAATTACCGGATTTAAATATTGTGAATAAAAGGAAATCACTATCTAATTGGTTAAGATTCGGTGATTTCTAGATATCGGTCGGTTTATATTGAAACAAAAAAATACTCGTCCGGAGGAGACCCATAACCTCTTGGTTATTTGACCGAGAGTGATGTCACTGCACTAAACTATTTTTCTCACTGATTTTATTTTTTGGTAATGTCTTAATTGCAATCGATGATGATGGTCGAGTATATGAAAATTAAGTGATAAATTAAGGAGAGACAAAGAAATGTTAAAATGAGTGTGAATAGGAGGATGAGTGGGAGAGAACTGACGGCCATCGAGAGATAAAAGAGGAATCATAATCGAGTGGTTACATGATTAATTAACCGATCATTATCCTCTCATTACTCCGTAATCCAACAAGTTTGACGTGCACTAATGGGTTGCTCTCAATTCATTATCAAAAGGTGCTGGATCTAATCACCATCGGATAAGATTCGTTGCATCATGTGTCCTCAACTTGGTGGGCACGAATCTCAGAACTTGATCGCTGGAAATACACGTGGAAACGAAAATTGCATGCCAAAAAACAAAATACTATGCAAGGACCGGATGTACAATACAGTGAATCAATACATTTCAGATTATAAGACGATATAGATTAATATAATAATGTGATTTTTGGACGAATATGAACAATATATATATACATATACATATATATCATAAGCAAGTAAGATGAGATTGGGAAAAAAAAAATGAAGAAAGAAGAAAGAAGCAACACGCCAAAACCTCGAAGAGGGACACAGCATTTCATTCCCTAAGGTATCTCAGTAAAGCAACCATCTGTCTGCTATTCTCCAAAGCTTCTCGGATTTCATTTTTTTGAATTTCCATACACTACATTTTTATCGCCCCATTCGAAGCCTTTAATTTAATCATGACTAGATATAACGTGATGGGGGCATATTTGCACTCAAGTGTCGCTCGGACAATTTCCTCTCTATTGTCTTCCGTACCTTTTGGATCTGTTGACCCTTCTATGAATGGTTGCATTGCATGCGATGAGTGGCCTCTCATGTTAATTTGCATTTGTTCGGTCATCCAACGGTATACAATACTGAAGGATATGTACATGAGATTCCTCAGATTAAGAATGAGCAAAAGGATAAGTTTAAAAGTAAATATAAATGAATTTATAGAGTGCCTCTTATACTTTATAACTTGGTGCGACGGTAATCCACAAATCTCACTCCAAGGCTAAAAGCAGATTGATTTCATCGTGTAAAACCGCTTAATTTTCCCATCACCCTCCCCGTATCCAAATCAAGGTTGTCTGATTTGATCCTTCAGCTCATAACTTATATATATATATATATGTGTGTGTGTGTGTGTGTATATATATATCACTGCATTATTTATGTTTTGTGTTTGTCAAATAAAGTAACTAACTGTTGGTGGGCATGCATGATTGTCATGCTTGATTGCTTTTTACTAGATTACCTAAGGAAGAGAGAAAAGTGTCGCACTTGATGGCTCATTTTGATGCAGGGCATCCCTTTTTCTTTAGGGGGGGTACCATGAGCTTTTTATCTCTTTCATGTGGTCACAGTGACACAAATCTGTAACCGAATTCAATTTTTATCTAGTTAACAATCTATCCAGCAAAGTAATTCTGGCAAATAAATTGAAAACAAAAAGGGGGGTTTCAGCTCTACATTCTTAATTAGCGTTGATTTTACATATTAATGATAAGGAGGGGGTAGGTATATAACCGGCAGCAAAGCCCCCTTTTTAAGGTACCATAATTTTCTGGTCGTAATTGAAGCAATCCGGCAGGAGGGAAGGGAGGGGCCGGGTGTGGAGATCACGACCATTCACCCTAGCTTCAGCCGCCCCCGAGAGGCCGACATTTGACCAGTATTAATGAATTGGATGCTTGTGATCTATACGTGATATACATATATAATTTTTGGCTTAATGTTAACATATATATATTACTACGCCTCTATGTATACTTTGGGGTGTTTCAGGTGGAGAGGAATAATCATCCCTCTTTCTCATCTTGCAATGAATTACATATACAATGGGAAGTTGATCAAAGCCAAGCTAAAGTGGGCAGCCCCTTTTACTTTATGAGAATATTGACTAGAAAAAAAAGTGGGGGGAAGGGGGAATATGAGTGGATAAATAATCATTGGGAAATTATCTCTTTCAAAGGGTAAAGTAAATTATTATTTTTAGAAAAGAAAATGGGATTGGGATTACTCTTCTTGCAAGGAAAGTATCTGCTTTTGTTTTTTATTCCCTCGTTGCATGAAAATGGGGATATTCAAAAGGGCAATCGATTCATCAAGAAATTCATTCGGGGATTCCAATGATTCGGTAGGGATTTTGGCGAGCAGAATTTCAACAAAGCGCGTCCGGGATAAATTTTGGAGTTTGCCTCGCTAAATTTGGACACCAGAGGGCCACCCCCGCACTGACCTGATCACAGCTCATGAGGACAACATGGAAATATGTCACGATCATGGTCAAACGAGCAATAATCTTGGCTAAACTTAAAAAGTCGTGGAAGATCATCTTCATCGTCAGAGGGTTTAATATATATTTATATATATTTTTGCCCCCTCCTAGTAATGTCCCAAATCCGATGTTGCCCGAAGGCGTAATCGATTAATCAACAAGCTCGGCTTCGAGCCGAATCTTCCGCACGAACAATGCGTGCTTCTGCTATCCTGTTCTCAAATTCCAGCTCGTGGAAGCATCTACGCCTGTCATAAGATTCAAATGAAGGATAACCTATTTATCAAGGGATATTTAGGAGGCAGAAAGTAAACTAAAAATAATCGTAAGGGAGAAAAAAAAAAATGGTGAGTGGGTCCTCCTGAAGACTTATGACAAGTCCAAAGTCTTCTTCGAGTGCTTCTGCTGAAATTCTCTCTCTCTCTCTATATGTTTGTGTTATATGTGCATATAGATATGGGTATAATCACTATATTTTTCTAATTTAAAATTTTAATAATATAAAGTAATTTAAATTCAAAATTAAAATCTTATTCATTTATAATCATCAAGTTCGATCACTTATTAAAAAAATATTAAACTATCTCCCAATAATAGTAAATAAATTTGATATAATATATTGCTTTTAATGTAATAATTATAAAATTAAAAATTAAAAAAAAAACCAAAAGAAAACTCTAAAGGGCGGAGACAGAGGCATGCAACTTTATGCAATAAATGCGACCCCCATCGAGACTATGCACACACCATATGATCTGTTCCCCCCCATTTTCTTCCTCCTTCATCAATCTTTTCTTTTTTATTTTTTAAATTAAAATTTGCTTTTTTCACTGCTTTTCACGTACAATCACGTAACATTCCAGCTCCTTTTGCATCGGGAAGCTCAAGTGATTTTTTTTCCTATCTCAAAAATCAAGAAATTATAATTTTATACCTCATCAAAAAAATTTCTTATATTTTCATTCTTCATTTTCTCAATAAAAAATTTCTTCTCATATTTCTTATCCATCTAGACAAAGAAATTGTATGTATCACGTTTAACCAAACTTGTATATTTGATGAGATGAGGCTTGATGTGAAATTAAGAGATTGGAAACTTAAATCTTCTGTGATAAAATTTTTCACGTACCATTTTACAATTGGGCAGAATAGCCCTCGTCTCGCGAGAAAGTAAAAGTGCAAGCTTCATGTTATCGTGGCAATGGATGCATATGGCATTCCATCACTCCAGCTCCCAAATTAAATTTCAATTATTTTTGAAATATTAGTTACAAATATGGCACGACGAGTCGAGGCCGTCCAATGTGGGAACTGTTTTGCTGATTACAGAGGGATGTGAAAGTAATCGAGGGAGTGGGGGAAGCTTTTGGTGCTAAAATCTAAGAGACTGATCGGATATTAAAGCTGGCTGGGAGGGTCACAAGACAGAGGCCAAAGGGAGTGAATAATTTCAAGGAAAAAGGAAAAGCGTATGAAAGTGTGCTCCTCCTCGCTTTACCCTCTTTAGTTGCCCTATTTTCCATTTTCAATTTCCTCATGATCTCCACTGAATGCAAAGCAGTGATTTCTTGCACTTTTTTGCTTCCTCTACTGAACGTGCTCTTCCTTATTTAAATTCGAATTTAATTGGTTTATGGAAAGGTGAAACTTTATTTCCGGATCATTAACTTTTTTCGTTAATAAAGTTTGAGACCAAGTTCTTATTTGAGGAAAATAAACATAGAACAACATCGGACAATTACGGGCATTTTTTTTGTCTCGAATCCCAATGGCATGCCTTCCGTTCCTTTCTCGACAACTTTTTTTTCCTTTTCTTTTTCTTTGTTTTTTCGTCCCCTTCCATGGAATTATACGTAATTTCTTCAAGAAGATGATGCAGTGCGAGCAAGAGAAAAAACTTTCGCAAGACCGATCACACAGCATCAAAAAGCCACTTTCATTCAGCTTTAATTTCCACTATTTGACTGGTAGAAGATCGACGGTAAGACCGGACCATCAAAGGGTATGTGCAGTTCAGATGGTACAAGTGGTGGCCGTATCAATGGAAATGTCTTCGTTCTGAAACGAAAATCCCCCCATGCTCGGTCGGTAAACATTATTCTTCCAATCTACGTACGGTCTGTAAGCTTTAACGGAGTTATATTGTTCGAACAACAATGTTAAATAGAGCATCATGGCAAGAATTAAGGTTCGAGAACTGAAATCTACAAAAAAAAAAAAACCCTATTTCTATATCCATCTCTCTAGAGAGGATGGATGGGATATTCTCATCGAAGTTCGAACTTAAATGGCCCAGACAGCTCGAGTAATATCGATCCACGGTCCAACCGTACCACAGCCCCCCCGCAGAGGCATTTTTGTCGATAAGTAGTAGCTTCAGGATGGGAATGATAAATATGACTTTGATGAGAGTGAGCAATGACATGGCTGTGGCTCCCCGAGATCACTCAGAGAATGGGGACTCAGAAATGCAAAGAGATCCCCACCCATCTCAAGCTGGGCATGCAGAGAATAAGAATCTCGTCATATATTTTATTGTGGACGTAGGACATCTTTCTTGTTACATGGATCAAGAACTAAGAATAAAATTTGATGCTATATTATGTTTTTAATTTAAAATTAAAATAATCATTATTTAATTTTAACTAATAAAATTCCATATACCAATTCGTTGGAGTTGGAAATAAGTAAAAATTAAAAGGGGAAGAACTTATTCGTACTGGGTTTTTTTTTGTCAGTTGGTGTGACATTGGACGAGAACCTGGAGAGCTTGCAGTCTGCAGCAGATTGAAATCATAATGTCCTTTGACTAATCTTACCACAAGATTCTGTCTGTCTCTCGCGTCTTGTATACCGTCCCGATGGGCAGATTATGAAAGAGATGAATGGCACACGGACCAACACCGACAGTAACAGTTTGGTCGCAGGATGAGTTTTGATGAGGCTATTCATTCATCTTCCTTGAAATCATCCCTCCCTCCTATCATGTGCTTGCCATAAGGACAAACATCAACGATACCGGATTGGTTCGGCTCCAGGCAGGCCATCTGTAAGAAGTTCCGCCAATTCGCACTGTGCTTCACAAAAAATCGTTTCCAATTCGACTCTGATTGTTGGGCCATGGTAAATGGCATTCACAGACTAGCCAGCTAGCTATGCTTGGTGAAAGTAGCGCACACACAATTCATTAGCGAGTTTTTTCGACTATTAATATCTTTTTCAATATAAAACTAAGATATTCGAAATAATCATGTGTTTAAGACCGCTCATGACTTCGATCACTACTATACCTTCACCGTATAACACATAATTATAAAGATATATATATATATATAAATAAATAAGAGCAGGGCATTGGATTTTTTTCAATATATTTCATACATTGACATTGTGCATGTCACGTGACTTTCACTAGCCAAGTGTGAAAAGAGGTAATTATAGCACAAACTTTTTACAATAAAAAAAATTGTATGTTACTAATTGGTGACATGATAGTGTTATGATCACATAACAATATTCTTTTTGTGGGTGTCATCCTTTTTTGTCTTTGCCCTAGTTCTCAATCATGGTCTTCCAGCTTATTCCCTTGGTAATGGTTGGTGTCCGGATGTTCCCTCAAGGTCAGTCCAACAAAGGTTGAAACTTTGGAGTGATAAATCTTCTCTATTTACATAATTCAAAATGCAAGGCATTATTTACGAGAAGTAGATGATGATCGAGAATATTAGCATTACAAGGGTTAACTTAATTAACGCCCGACATGGACGTGAGACCCTCTAGATGGCCATGACTTTTTGGGAAATTAGATATAACATTTCAATTTTTGAAGTAAAAAGTATTAATTAGAGACCAATTACCTATAGTTATGGATA
>CXYZ01006529.1:3109251-3187327 GCA_900006705.1 Sonneratia caseolaris
TTATTTTAATGCTACAAGCACAAGATATTTAATTTAATTCCATGCGCCATCCTTAGTTTTGCATGGGGATTGATTGGATTTCTTCTTTTCGTGAGCTCATATGTATGCATGATATGTATGAGCAACTTTCTCCAACATATTGTTGTAAGCTTTTCCGTTTAGTCCCCACTCCCACCCTGACTGTCATCATTGCTCTTGCGGTAGTGGGGCAGCAATGTTTGCATGGCTTTATTGCAACTTTTTTTCTTGCATGTAAATAGTACGGCGTGAGTGATTCGATTTGATTCGAGTACAGTCACCACCTCGTTGGGATAAAATTTTGATAATATGGGTAAGTTATTTTTATGAGAGCATATGTGTTATTTAATTGGAGAAGATATCCGGATTTTCTGATCAATGATGGCAGGCTGCATGTATGAATTGAAGGGAAGCTGATGATGACGGGGCTTGCCTCCTGATATTTTCTATCATATAAACGATAAAAATTCTAACTATATATGTTTTCTTTTATATATATATATATATTGATCAAATTTACTTAGTGGTTGAAAGTCAATATTATTTCCAAAACCCTAACTTACACATTTTCCTTATTGTTCCCTCATGAGAACTCGATTTTTCACAGCCTTAATTAGCTTGAACCTATGTTACATGAATATGAAGATATAAAAAGATGCAGGAATCAATATTTATGGTTTCGTTTTTTTTTTATCATTACTCCTATTGATTATTCATTACTGCATGATTATTTAAGAACCCTCATGATGCATCATGAGTCATGATTGCAGTCGATTCTCTTTCTTTTTTTGATTGCATGGTCTCCATCAATGAATCAGAGCTAGGGGCTTTTTAACACACTAGATTAGTTCAAGTGAATGGAATTTAGTATACATGCACTCCATGATGCTTTTATTCTCTTTCTCATGGACAAAATTGCTAATTGTATGGAATAAAATTGTCACTCAACAGCCTGATGATTGCTGTGATGATGTAATATCAATCTCGAGGAGGAGATAGCGGTTGAGATGAAAGAATTCCTCCAAAAGGGCAAAGGCTGAATTCGACGTGTACAAGATGTCAGAAAGATTTGAATTTATTCGACCAAAATAAAAGGAGCATTGACTTTGATCCCGGCGTTCCCGTTGAAAAGCGCTTAATGGGCTTTTCTTCAGACTCCATGGCCCAGCCCAATGGGCCCAACACAGCGAAGTCGAGCCCATAATGACAGCAATAAGCTGCACTAGAGGCCCACATCTCATGCAGCGCTTAATTTCAAGGCCCAAGCCCAGAACGGATTTCTTCTCCCAATTTCGTTGAAAGACCTAATCCTTGAACTCTTGTGTTTCCCTTTTTGTCATCTTCTATCGATGGCCACCGGCGAAACCATCGTCAAGGGAGTCCGGTCACGTTCCAGAAAACGCTGTCACCCACTGCCTCTTCTTTCGCCGGCTCCGCGGCCGACCTGATTGTCACTTCTCATACATCGGCGAGTACAGTAGAAGCGGCGATCTGGACACCCTCCCCGGAGATTCAGCTGGGTGCTCCGCCTGCTGGAGTGACCCCAGCCTGGGCTTCAGCTGCTGCGGTGGGCACCGATGATGCTGATAGGAAATGGCTGGGATGGCCGGGGATTGCATGTTCAGGCCGATGGTGCCATTTCTTGAAATCGGAAGCATCACTGGAGGCAAGGGGGAGCTGATCAAGGCGATGTGCGAGGAGACTAGAGCCCGAGTTCGCGTACTTGATACTCCTGTCGCAACTCCGGACTACATTGTCAGTGATGACGATCTGCTGTTTCTATTTTCTCTTAGTGTAAAAAAAAAACCTAGTTTTGTACTTTGCTTGGCTCTTTAGGAGGGAGGAGGGCCGAAGCCCCGCTGCTCCATGCGTGGTCGCCGGCTTGCCCCTAAGGCGTCGGCGTCGGTGAGGCTGTCTGGTCAGCTGGGGGCCGGCGGTGGCCTCCCTCCTCCCCTCTCGCCGTTCGTCTACTCCATGCTTCTTCATTTTTGCATTTCTATTTTATCTTAATTCCTCGCTGTTCTTAAAATGGGAAAATTTTAATTAATAATAATATTATAAATTATTGGTAATATATTTTATGAAATACCTGGAACGTTGGGATTTTTTGTGAGCAGCCCTAATTCGAAGTTTTATTCCTTTGCCAATTGAAGGATTCCTCCATAATATACCTGATCTTGCAATGCCTCAGATGTGTCCAAATTGCCCTGAAGATCCTTCGGGTGACGGCAGCCAGACTGTTTCAGTCATGGAGGAGAAGAGAAACCCTAACGGTTTGTGTTCATTCAGTGGTCTGAAGAGCGCAAAAGAATCATTTCTTGGTACAGTCTACGAAACCTGTGTTCCCACTCTCGTATACAAGAGGAAGAACCGCCAGGGCAGATCCGAGAATATTGTCCTTGATAAGACATCGAGAGTCATGAGGAAAGTTGGTGATTGTGATTCCACCATTTGTTCTAACGCTCCTTCAATTGCAGAAAGGGGAGCTCCAGGGGCAGCCGTTGTGCCTTCTGTGGGGTTCAACGCCCAACCCACGTGTGCAAACTCTCAAGATCATGTGCCCAATGAAAAGGCAATTGATGCCCCCAAGATCATTGATGTGGACAGTGTAAATGATAGCTGTTCCTCAAGATCTAATGCCGAACCTGTTTCAGTTCCGTTGATGACCAGAACTGAAGATACCTGTGAGTGTTCATCATCTAGCGTGTTTGCAAGAGAAGCCCATGAAGATACTCCAATGAGTGAAAAGGATATCTGTATATCAATTCTTCAGAGGGAGGGTTTGCTTTCGAAAGCAAAATCTTCAGCTTCCTGTTCTGTTGAAGATGGGAATAATATAAGTACAGTCAATAGCTATAGGGATGGTTCTCTCAAATGTAGAGCCTGTTGCCGCTCTGAGACTGCAAGGAAGATGATAATCTGTGATTCCTGCGATGAGGCCTTTCATCTCTCGTGCTGCAATTCGCGAAGGAGGGAATTTAAAGATAATGATGAGTGGTTCTGTACTTCTTGCCTAGCACAGAAGCATGTTCTCGTGGGGCAGACTGGTAGTGTAATGAGATTAACGACGCTTGGCTCTGAGGCAGACAGATCAATACTTACACCTGCTGAAGAGAAATCAAGCTTGATCTCTTTTATGTTGAGAGATAGTGGGCCCTACCAATCTAATGTTCGGGTTGGAAAAGGTTTTCAGGCTGATGTTCCCAGTTGGACAGGTCCAGTGAAGGGGTAATTTGTATAAATTTTGCTCGTTATCATGTTTTGTTATGAGAATGCTAGTTAGTCTTATATAAACAGGCTGTCCTGTCAGGCTAGGAACAATGTGGATAGGAGTCATTCACAGTGTTCTAAAATTTTATTTAACTGCGCTAAAAGCACGCACTGATTTGATGAAGTTTTTCAATGCTATGAAACTAAGTATGAATTTACGAAATGCTTACCTACTTTCTTGTCATCTAGGCATATGAACTGTGTGAATTATTCATTTTGATGCAGGGATGACATATTTGGGGAACCAGAAGAATTAGTTACTACATTCCATATTCATTCACATGTAAGGACCCAATATCTACATTTGACCGTAAAGGAAACTGAGACTTGCCGGGTCACATTACTCATGTATCTTTTTTCCTTTATCAGTGCATTGACTTTCTCAGTGTCAATCTTTTGAAGGGGATTAAAAGCAACAATACTATATGCATTTTTTATGCCTATAGGTTTAATCTTCTTAAAATTGTTAAGACTAGTTTTTAGATTGAAACTTCACCTGGTAAGGATGAAGATAATTATCTCTCTCAAGGAATTTTTACCTGTCAGTTATAGTTGCCCAACTATCAACTAAAAATGTAATTTCAATTAGAGTTGCTCATCAATTGAATATGTGAGTTTTATCCAAGTCTTGGTAGTGACTTCTAAATCTATGTAGTGCACTAAAAATTTGTGGAATACTTTCATAATTAGTTTTAACTAGCACTTGTTTGTTGGTGAGTCGTAAAATTTTGCTTTAAGTTGGTGGATTTTCTGTGCATAAGTTAACTTTGTTTACATCATGAAAATATGCTAATTCAAGGCATGAAATTTAACCTTAGGAGGTGCTCAGCTTTCATTTCCCGTTACTTAAATATGTGAATTTTCACCCAAATATCCAGTTAGAAGTTATCCATCCAATATACTAAAATTAAGCATAATAATTTTGTGATAAATTTTGAAAAGCATTTTTTCGCCCCACTTGCAGGTATGCAGTTCCAGTAGACCTCCGAAGTTCAGCTCTATCTGCAACTGGCTACAGTGCAAACAGGTTGTTGACAACGGAGAAACTATATGTGGAAAGTGGCGCAGGTAAATCAAAGTGTTCACTCTGTTTCAATGTTTTGTTCCTTAAAAGGGTGGATTGGCTTCAATGTACTCACAGGATTATGTCTTGTGTAAGAAAAACTTAAGGCTAATGTATTGCAACTATCATTTAAAACCACTAGATGTTACCATTTGCACTCCTTTGTAGCAATAAGTCTTGCTTAAGTGGGAAAATCTTGAAATAGCTTTAATGCGTTAGCAATGAATAAGGGAAACAGGATGGTGGACAATGCTAACATGTATAATTAATGTCAAATAATAGGGAATGATGATGATAAAAGAGGAATGCTGGTAGAACTTATGCATTACTGAAATGTTTAATGACATAAACATGTGTATATCAAAAACTTGTTTCGTTGTTTTCCTATTTTTGCACCCAACTGAAGGAAGATTTTTGGGGGTGGGTGTGGCAGGGGTTGGGTGTGGGCGCCGTGGTATTTGCATCGCTAAATTTGGTTATTCCTGGACGGTATTAGATTTTCTTTTAATTGCGACTTTCATTTAGAAAGAGAAATCACTCTGATGTAATTTTTGTTTCTTTAAGCACTTTGTTTGATTTGTTTGGAGGGCAATTAATGGAGGGGTGGTTTATGGCGTGATTTGTTATCCCTTTATAACTTTTGTTTGGATGGCATCAGTTAGAGGTATGGGTTACTGAGGGGTAAAAACTTCTCTCTTTGGTTCTCTTTTTAGCAAAATTCACAATCATTTATTCAGATGTCTGGCGCTCATGCACCTCATACCAAACCCATGACTCAGTTCCTGTCTTTAATAGCTATAAATGAGAAAATAAAATCTCTCCAACATGAAAGTAACACATTTTTACAGAAAAAGGAGAGGACTGGGTTTTATTAAAGATGGAGTGCTAATTGGTGATTGAGTTGTTTGGGACAGGAGCTGTGCCGCTGTGGAGAGGAGAAGATCATAGTTTCAGAAGAAGAAATTCGTGGGAGGGTATGAAGGAATTAGGTTATGAATGAGTGATTAAAAATGTCGATTAACCTTGATGAAAACACTTGTGCATCCATAACCTCTCAAATTAGAGTGATGAACAAATTGGTAACACTTCTCCTTTTCCAAGGAGAGGACTGACTTAAGATCACCATTGGTAACACTTTTCCTTTGATAGCATGCATAATTAATGCCAATAACAGGGGATGATAATGATAAGAGGAATGCTTGTAGAACCCATGTATTAGTGAAATGTTAATAAAATAAACATGTGAATACCGAAAGTAGTTTCATTCTTTTCCTATTTTTGCACTCAATCGGGGGTATTAGCGTAGCCAAATTGGGTTAGTCCCAGATGGTATAGATTGGTTTTTTTAACTGTGATCCTCATTTGGAAAGAGAAATTGCTGTGATGGAATTTTTGTTTATTTAAGCACTTTGTTTAATGCCTCACTATTGGTTTGGTGGGGAATTAGTGGAGGGTAGGGAGAGTGAGGGTAAGGGAGCAGGGAGGAGTGGTCTATGGTGTGATTTCCTTATCCCTTAATAACTGCTAGACAGATAATATTAGTTGGAGGTATGGGGTATTGATGGTAAAAACTTAATATTATTAAATAATTGTGTCATAATCTTATTAGATTATAATGCCCTTCTCTGTCTTTGGTTCTCTTTTTAGCAAAATTCTCTATCATTTATTCAAATGTCTTGCCCTCACTTACCTCATACTGTTCCCTATGACTTGGTTCCTGTATTTAATAGCTATAAATGAGACCAAATAAAATCTCTCCGCAAGATCTCTTCAACGTGAAAATTACACATTTTTACTGAGAGGAGAGAACTGAGTTTTGTTAAAGATGGAGTGCTAATTGGTGATTGAGTTGTTTGGGAGAGGGGCTGAGAGCTGTGGAGAGAGAGAAAAAGGCCGTAGTTTCAGAAGAAGAAATCTGTTGTAGGAGCGGAAGGAATTTAGGTTCTGAATGAGGGATTAAAAATGTCCATTAAACTTGATGAAAATACTTAGTCTTCCATAACCTCTGAAATTAGAGATATGGAAAATTTGGTTGTTAGAGGGTTGTTGAGAGAAAACATAAGCCCCCTTAACCAACACAAACCCACACCCCTGCCCATCACTCCCCACCGCCGGCAAAACTTTTACCATAACCTGAGAAGATAGCCATTAATTTAAACAAAATATAAGATAGAGAAACAATAGCAGAGGGGAAACATAATCTGAGAAGATCACAGATTTTTTGCTAGAATCTATAAAATTGAGAAATATCACATGGAAATTATTGGAATTTGCAAAAGGGTTTTTGTGTATTCAACTCTTGGTTCATTTTTTAAAATCTTCTCTTCTCAATGTCTGTGCTGTTTTGCCTCTTTTTTTTTTGGAATAATGGGGGTGATTTCTTTTGAATTGATAAGTCCTACTACTATACTTATATCAATTTGTTTGCCAAACAAGCTTCTAGTGAAGGATTTTATGTGTTTGCAGGGCGCCTCTCTCTGAAGTTCAAACTGATGACTGGGAATGCTTCTGCTGTGTCTCATGGGATTCAGGTCATGCTGATTGTGCAGTACCTCAGGTACTAGGGGCAAAATGAGGGAACGTTGTTCGATTTCTAAAATTCAAGATACTGCCAGTTGTTTTTTTTTACCTTTTTGAGATTGATGTGTGCCTTCTGAAACATGGGGTGGTAGATTATGTATGTAAGCTGCCTGTCTTTGATTGTTACCGATGCTAACTTTCCTCCCCTTTTATTCTTCCCTTTGGCATTCTGTCTCAGGAGTTGGACACTGATGAAGTTCTGAAGCAACTAAAGTACATAGAATTGGTACAATTGACTTCCTTATTCCTTCTCCGGAGCTGTTTCTTCTGTTAATATATACTGAGAGAGGATAGTGTAGTAACTTAATTTCCATTGAGATTGCATCCACTAGTAAATAGAGATTTTAACCTTTTTTTCTGGTGGCAACTTTTCATGATGATAGAAAGCTGAAATGTGCCGGAGTTGTAGAATTCAGCTTTGCTTCTTGCCTCACAGATTCTAATCTATGTACATGTTTATTAGTTTAAATTCCGTCCCATGCATTTTATGCTTGGTTCAGTGACATTTGTGGTCTAAATTGTTTGGTATCTCTTGCAGCTGAGGCCCCAACTTGCCTTGAAACGGCAAAAATTGGTCCGACCCAAACTTAATGGTTCTCAACAGTTGCAAGGGACCAGAAAAGATAAAGAGAAAATGAAATCTCTGTACAAATGCAAACAGAAGGTTTTGTGACCCTGCTCAGTTATATAATGCCATTGTGGGTTTGCCCTTCAGATACATACAGCTAAGTCGGAGTATGTTCTTCATCCTCCTATCAGTTACAACCATCTTATCTTTTCCATATTCGGCTGCATTGGTTTATGCGGGCTCAATTACATATCTGAAAGCCACCTGTGCTGACTTTTTGATATTCGACTTGCAATGGCAGTTTTGACTGTAAATATTTTAGTTTTTTTTTCCTGTATTGAATTTGGCCCTTGGGAAGTTCTGAGTAGTGATGAGACAAAGGCTATTGTTTGCTGACTGTATGTAGTTTTTGCCCAAAGCGATGGAGATAAACCTCTCAGAGATCAAGGTAAGAGTTGAACAAGACTATTACATGGCTGAATTGCATTATGCTAGCAAAGGATATATTATTCTGAGGATGTTATTCCTATTCATCTGTGATTTTGTGCATGCAATTCGAAGTACCAATATGTGATGCATGGAGGTCCGATTATAATCCATTTGGAATCATGGGAAAGAGCACTTTCGAGGGGAGCTGGTCTCCCAATCAGAAGGGCTTCCATATCTGGGCATCTTCGCCGGCCTTCTTCGATGACAGGATTGATAGTTATGACTCACACACCACATTGGCTAGGGAGCTTGGATGAGGTGGCCTGAGAGGGACAAATCCTTTTTGGGAGACAGGGCAGTTGCCCTGTCATTGGTAAGCTTCACTCATACTATTTCAAGAGTTGTAAACCGGCTCAGAAGAGAGGTTCTTGCTCGAATGTGGTCACTACATCATCTGTGAGCTCAGCTGAGAGGTATCTTATCGGTTGATGATGCCCACCTTTCAGAATAGTGAAACGATTCTCGCGACCCGGGTCAACTGTAGCATCAGTCCAACGACCAAGCTGGATCAATGTCAGCCAACATTCGTCGTCCAGCTATTCCCATGTCATCATGTCTTCGCCACCAACAGTAGAGGTCGGACGCTATTAGATTTATGGACACTTACCAACACATATCTACGAGATGATATTATTGTTTTTTTTTTTTAATAGGAAGAAGGATATTTCATTTTTTTAATTTTTTATTAATTCGAACGGAGTCAAAGGGATACGTCAGCTCCCTCGTGACGAATCAAAACGATCGAGGAATGAGAGATATTCCCTTCTGTTNCAGCTCCCTCGTGACGAATCAAAACGATCGAGAAATGAGAGATATTCCCTTTTGATACCGCAATTCTTGGAAGATGCCTTCAAAGATCTCCGCCATTGAAATCTTGCGATCAAATCTTAGACGTCCAAATTTCTCAATATCTCGACCATTTAAATCTTGAGATCAAATCTGGGCCGTTAAATTATTGGAAGATGCCTTCTAATCTGAAACAAATTTTCTTCGTTNGAAGATGCCTTCTAATCTGAAACAAATTTTCTCCGTTCTCTCTCTCTCTCAACTTCCTTTCATTCTCTCTCTTTCATGTCCCATGAGAAGCAACGCAGAGGACAGAGGCAGTGCTTTCTGCTGTAGAGATGCATTGCCATCGTAACAGAAGTTGACAGGACAGGAAAGAAAGCTGGGAGGGGGAGAGGAGGACATCAATGGGGACTTTCCAGAGCTTCAGGAAGGCCTATGGATCTCTCAAGGACTCCACCAAAGTTGGCCTTGCAAAGGTCAATAGTGACAACAAGGTTACTGACTGTCCTTCCGATTCGACCCTTTCCAATCTACACATTTCGATAATTCTACGCTGTTCTGAGACACTCTTTTTACGGGTAATGAGATTTTGAGATATTTAATCAACAAGGTCACTGCTCGATTGTACCGCCAAAATTCTTGGTTGTTTCAGGGACTCATTTTATCGCTGATGAGATTATCAGATCTTTGATGTGCGTTGCTTTGGGAATGTCTTGCAGGATTTGGATATTGCGATCGTGAAGGCCACCAATCACGTCGAGTGCCCTCCCAAGGAACGCCACGTTCGAAGTAAGCCCGTCACCATCATCATTGACAGAATTCATCTCTTAGATAGATAGCATCGTGCCTACTGGTGATTAGATGGAAGAATGCTTCCATTGGTTATGGCCATTGATCGATCTTTGTTAAGTTGAATTGATCAAAGAGATGGCAGCAGTAGAGAATGCAGAGCTGCACGTACATGTTGAGAGATTTTCTCAACTTTCTTTCGAAATACAGATAATGATTCTCAGTCGCCAGATGAACGCGATCTTTTTCCGCAGAGATTTTCTCGGCGACATCAGCCATGCGTCATAGAGTGGATGTGGCGTACTGTATCCGTGCACTATCAAAGAGGTTATCCAAGACAAAAAGTTGGATTGTAACTTCTCTTATCTCCTCTTTCTCTTCTCCACTGAATTACCATTCCTCATCATTCGTTGCCAATCGTGATTTTCCATGGAACTTTATATCAGCAAGTATGCCTGGAACCAAACACCAGAAATTCAGATGTACATGTGGGCATTTGTTTCTTGAGCAAGAAGTTCACGTTTAAAATCCTCGGAAGCTTAGATACAGGGGGCATTCATTCGTACTAAATTTTGCTGGCCATTTTTGGGTATTTTGGGATCGAAATGGTTAATTTTTCGAGTTTGAAAGCTTTGAAGTTGATTCCTTCTTCCGGCTAAAATGCAGGTGGCACTGAAGACCTTGATAGTCATCCACAGGACGTTGAGAGAGGGAGACCCGACCTTCAGAGAGGAGCTCTTGAATTACACGAACCGAGGACACATTCTCCAGATATCATACTTTAAGGACGACTCCAGCCCTCTCGGTGAACTCCGCCGTCTTGGTATCATAAGTCAGGAGTTGCTGAGAAAAGATGACTACTGGTAACACTTTTTTCCTTTTCAATGCAGCGTGGGACTGCTCAGCATGGGTCCGAACCTATGCTCTCTTCCTGGAGGAGCGGCTTGAGTGCTTCAGAGTCTTGAAGTACGATATCGAGACAGAGAGGTTAACCAAATCGTCACCTGGGGAATCGAAGGTGCTTGGAAATCGTAGCTTCTTCTATTGATGTCCCTTTCCAGTATGTAATCTGCACCAATCTTGACTTTTTTTTTGCTCTCTTTTTTTTGATCGATCAGGCACATAGCAGAACACGGCTTCTGAGCCGTGACGAGTTGCTGGAGCAGCTACCTGCATTGCAGCAACTTCTCTACCGCCTCATCGGTTGTCAGGTAAAGGTTGCGAAGCTTTTTCTTCTGTTAATATCAACGCAGCAAACTACTGGTTTTGACCAGATATTCAGTTTGAATGAAAAATTTTGTTTTTCTTATTTCATACTGTGGAATTTGCAGCCCGAAGGAGCCGCTTACAGCAACTTTCTCATACAGTACGCATTAGCTCTGGTACTTGAGACATAATTTCTCTTAACCTTTTGCTGGGTTCTGAGTCTTCACGAGTTTGCTCTACAGTTCTCCATGGGCTTCACACGGTTATGTTTCTTGGACAAAACCGAGAATGCTCTTTGTGATGTTTATTTATGCAATTTTGAGCAAGCTGTCAGAGATTCTTTCAGGTACTAAAAGAGAGCTTCAAAATCTACTGTGCGATAAATGACGGAATCATCAACCTAGTAGACATGGTATGGTCCGAAAATCTCAATTTTTCATGCTGAAAGAAAATAGCTGTGCTTGCATCCATTTTTTCTGCTAAGGATTCGTTTTCAATACCGTTATATTCTGCAGTTCTTTGATATGTCGAGGCATGATGCTGTCAGAGCACTCAATGTCTACAAGAGGGCGGGCCAACAGGTTACCCGATAGTACGCTTCTCATTGCGTGTTTCCAATTAACTTAAGAAGTTTGAGGTTGTGATTCTCATGACGATTCTCCTGATTGAATTGAGATTTGACTCTTGTGATGTTTCTCCAGGCAGAAAATCTAGCAGACTTTTACGAGTACTGCAGAGGCTTGGAACTGGCGAGGAACTTTCATTTCCCAACTTTGAGACAGGTACAACCTTATTAAGCAGAAAACTAGGCCATTCTTCCCAGGATCCAGGAAACGTGCGCTGACTAGTTTCCCTTATATGAAATAGCCGCCTCCATCGTTTCTGGCTACGATGGAAGAGTACATCAAGGAAGCTCCCCAAACTGGCTCAATAACCAAGAGACTGGTGAGTATGACCCTTCTAGGAATTTCTAAACTGTACTGAAGACAGATTTATATTATTACCAAACAGTTCGAGCAATCTGAATCCATCAGGCATCAACAGTGGGGATATATATATATTTTTATTGGATTGCTCCGGAACTGTTGCAAGTATGAAAACTAGACTTATGTTTTTGGATACTCCATGTCTTTGGTTCAGGAATATCGGGAGGCAGACCAACCACAGAATGAAGAAGAGGAGCCTTCGCAACCTCCCGAAGAAGAGGAGGAGCCTGAGAAGGGTGAAGAAAAAGAGAATGAGCTTATAAATATGGAGGAAGAGGACGAGACTAAACCAGAGGAAGAGACCGAAGCTCCACCATTGGTATCGACAGAGGGTGATCTTCTAGTAAGACTACAGTTCTTCGCCTTTGCAATGCCATTGCACTGCAAAGCCTTCAGTGAGTTTAGCAGAAATTTATTTCTGTTATGAACATGCTGATAATTGCACTGCAGGGTTTGAATGAAATCAACCCGAAAGCAGCAGAACTCGAAGAAAGCAATGCCCTGGCTCTTGCAATAGTTCCTTCAGGTTTGTCTTTAGCTCGCTGTAACTCTTCTGTTATCTACTTCAGTTTAAATACGTAAAATTTGTATTTTTCCCCTTGTACCTGTGAAAACAAATACAGGCGGCAATCCATCACCTTCAATGGGCAGCGGATGGGATATAATGTCAGGCTCGAACACTTCGGGCTGGGAGCTTGCTTTAGTCACCACTCCGAGCAACAACACCCGGCCTCCCATTGAAAGCAAGCTGGTCTGTTCTCAGTTCATTTCTGTAATTGATTGTCATGTCACTTCCCTTAAGGAGGAATACAAAAATGTGGAAATGAGATCTTTTTTTTTTGTCTGGTTTGTTTTTGATCTGTTTTTCGCTTAGGCCGGCGGGTTCAACATGCTATTACTCGACAGCCTGTACGAGGATGAAGCTGCTAGGAGGCAGATACAGCTTCAGAATGCTGGATACGGTTCTGGCACCACTGCAGCAGCACAATCCATGAATCCGTTCGATCAGCTCGACCCTTTCATGATGTCCAACAGCATAGCACCCCCAACCAATGTGCAGATGGCACTAATGGCTCAACAGCAGCAGCAGATGATGTTCCACCAGCAGCAGCAGCAGCAGTACCCGAACAAACAACTCGGCATGATGCCGTTTCCATTTGGTGCCCAACAACCATATCATCAGCAGCCTCCTTATGGATCGCAATCGACGGCCCTCCAGACGGGTCCCTCGAACCCTTTGGGCGACCCATTCTCGAGTTTACGGCAGCAGCGCCCTATGCAACCGCATGAGAACCACCATCTGCTCTAGGATCGGCTGTTTTGTTTCGGTTTTTCTCGAGGAGTCCAGATCACGGTATGGGTTCTTTCATCAACTTGGCGATCATGGGGTCGTGCTATTCTTTCCTTCTTTTTTACTCCTTTCATGTAGGAAAGAACACCGACTCTTCGGTCAAACTGAAACTAATATTCTACCACTGTGGCCTTGGGTGTTGTCGCTCTAATTGCCTTACACTAACTCGATTGGCGGTTGCGCCGTCCCATGGTTGTCGCGCCGGCACCATAGTGGCAGTTCCAATGCTTATCACAGCTAGCTATGGTTTAGCTGGACCAAAGTATGGGACCTGAAATCGAAATTGTAGACTTGTCGCCTTTTCGTTTTTTTCTTTAATGATTTTTTAGTTCAGTTTCTTAAGCTATGGTATCTACAAGCACCCTTGAATTGTAGACTTCTCGGTCCACGCTAATAAACTATTATTAGTAATGACAGTGGAGCCCGTCAATCTAGGGGTAGACCTTTAGAAAAACTTGACTGTTGTGCCAGAGCACCAACCGGCGAATTCCCACCTCGGTGCAGCAGACCGTCGAATTTTCACTAATCAACATTTTCTGATGTGACCACATGTCTACTTGCCCGATTTTGCTGACACGGACTCGACTGGGCTAAGTAGTTCTTCTCTCTTTCAGCAGCCCACGTGGCTCGGTGCCCGGCCCCTGCTGATCAGCCCAGCCTCCAACCTCGTGAAGTCCACCGTGTGGCCTAATTCGCTCATTTTAACCGTAGAATAATGCCATACAGGATGTCTGAGCCACTGCGAGGAGGGTTTAATTGACCATGATGCACCGTGTTCTCTTTAGCCCAGCTAGCTGCTCTTGTTTCATATCTCGGGTGAGCCACCCACGACCATGACGGCTTGCTTTTTTTTTGAGCTCTTAACTCTCTCTTAATCTAAGAAAAATGTTTCGTTATGAATTTATAAAAAATTGACTATATTTCCATATAAAGTCACAAGCGATTCTTTCATACTCTGATCAGACGAAATACAAGCTCACTAACTTTAATAGCATATTAAATTTATTATAAACATATAAGATATTGACACATTTCTACAAAGAGTCTAAACTTATAGGTNAACTTTAATAGCATATTAAATTTATTATAAACCTATAAGATATTGACACATTTCTACGAAGAGTCTAAACTTATAGTTCATTAACATTCCTATAAACTTATAATTTTTTTCTCAATATAAGATCGCATATCTCGAAAATAATAGTTAGGGTTAGTTTGATCGCACCAACTACCGTATGTAGTAGGGATATATATGAAAGTTGAACAAGATATGATAAATCCAAATTGGAATATCATCGAGAGGTGAAAATTTTTTCCCAATTTCATATTTTCTCCATTACTATCTCACCGAATTCATATTTTGAAATTTCTCCAGATTCATGGAAAACAGCTAATTAGACAGCTGCGAGCAACTACGCGACGGGCAAGTGGCTGCAAAATTAACAAAAAAAGGTGTCATCATAAGGGGATGGAAGTTATAGCTTGGGAACCTGATAAGAGAGAGCTAACAAGAATTTAAGAAAAACAAATAAAAAGAGGAAGATTTGGGAGATCACAAGAGAGGCTGATTGAGATCCCACGTTAGTCAAAAACCTCATTCACATGTGATCACGTAAATTTGAGACCTTGATGTGTCTGTCTCGTCTATTTACAGTTGAACTGTTCACGGAAAACTCAGACAAAAATAATATGAATTGTTGAATTGCCACTAGAATGGCTCATCTTTCACTGTTAAACGGATTAGTTTGGTGTGGAATCAGTCCAAATTACTCATAGATCAGCGTATAACTGTTCTTATCACATTGAGGAGTAGTTATATAGACTAAGTCCAGTAAATGTACCGATTGAACCAGAACTTATCCGATACATTTTTTCATTAAATCGGTTTGAAACCATTTGAAAATTAACTCAGAACAGTTGCAAAACTTACATGAACTAATTAAGTTATTGTCATCAATAATTAATTATTTTCTCAGTTCAATTTAATTTTTTTAAAATAATTTTAAAAAATTTTAAAAGATGATAAAATAATCATAGTTCATGATTTAAATTAGCCCTTATTATGAACCGAACCACTTAACGAGTCGAACCGTGATCATGCCGAATAGTTACAGACCCACTTTAAATCGGTGTGAACTACACATTCGTAGTAGGTCGGAGATCCACGTCCATGAATGGAAAGGTTCCAATGATCAACAACTCCGCAATCTGTCGTTAGAATCAACACATCTTCAAATGGTTCATTTGAAAAAATTGAAACCATTATTATTAACATATCTATCTTTTTTACCTAGGAGGGGGAGAGAGAGAGAGAGAGAGAGAGAGAGATGGTAGCTGCTCGGTCATCAGACGGTCGAAGACCCCACTGCCGCAATCGGATCGGACAGACTGCCCCGGGCACCCTTTTAAAACTTAACAACTAGAAGGGGCCCCTCGCTTTCCCCGTCCGGCGCTCGATCTCTCGCTCTTTTTGGCGACACAATGAATCTATCATCGAAAATCGACAAAACGCGTGTTCTCGAGATAGACGAGTGTCACGCTACTACCTCTCTCTCTCTCTCTCTCTCTATATACTGTACGGTGAAATCAGCGGGGACTCGCAGATTCTGGCATCACGGGCAAATCTGACCTCTGTTTTGCTGATAGTATTACACAAGACTCCATTCTTCTTCTTCTTTTAATTAATTAATTAATTAATTAATTAGTATTACAAAAATAATTGAACTCCCACTAATACAAAACATGTTCTTATTTTTTTCAGAGGAAAAAAAGGGTGGGGGTCGGACATATGGTTACATTTCCTAGTGAATTGCATGGATTTGGTAGAGTCTTACTCGGAATTTTAGTCGCGACACGTTCGCTCTTATTGATTGGACCTGAGAACTTTTCCCACTGTATGTAAAGTGACCGGCTGCAATTGTAGCTGGCAATGCAATGACTAGCAACGGTTAGGATCGAGTTGTCACTCTGAGTCGAATTTATTTATTAAAAAAATTAAATTCTTTTGATCATAAATATACTCACCTTTTATGGCCTTCGTTTTGGAGTCAGAATTCGATTTAAAATAGGGCTTTAGAGTACGGTGGGCAGATTATTATCAATTATTTATTTTAATATAAATAGTTAATTGCATTAAGTATTATTCCGTTTTCAAGATGCTAATCAAAGTCACATGTCATGTATGCGGTAAACGACAACCTTGGTGGGGGCGAGTCGGGCGACTCCTCACATGCGATAATTTGAGTTCACACTTTAAAATTCTCAAAAATAATATTTAGATATTAACATTAAATTTTAAATTATATATTATATTATTTAATTATTATAACATCATATACTATTAATATAAAAAGAAAAAAAAAGTAACTGTTACAAAATTCCACCTTATCTTTTATCGAGAAGAAAAAGTCGCTTCCGAGTCTCAGCATTCACGGGACGCAAACTCAATCTCAACAGCCCATTAGATACAATACGCCACGTAGAATTAATCTACATAGATATATGAACATGTGACATCTATATAAATCTAATTGAGTAAGATCTAACCGTGCCTCGTGTGATGAGGCAGATGCATCCCGTTTCAATGTGCTCATTTGATCTTATTCGAAAATTTTTAAAATTTTCAAACACGAAAAACATTAGATTAAATCAGAATCGGACCGAATGCTCAAAAAAAATGCAATAATTTCTTCTTAGGAGGGGTTGCACGGCACAGGTAGAGGATAAGGGAGGGGTCATCGGCGTCAGTGTCGGTTTCGATTCGCGTCAACATCAAACTGGTTAAGAGAACATGCATAAATAAATTTACGAGTGTGCCGGCATCAATCAGATCCTAATTGGCGTTGCAGGCTAAAATTAAAAGGACGAGAAAAGGAGAGTACAAAATATTAGGAAAAAAATATACGGCTTTTTTTATGAACCAAAAATTAAAAAAAAAAAGTATTCGGCGATTTACATACTCGAGCATATGTTTATATATTTAGGGAGTTAATTAATCTAGGAAATATATATGAAAAATAAATACTCTATTGATAGATATTTAAAAAAATAAAGAAAGTATTATATTTATATGATTTTATTCTTGAATATTCCATCCTCTAAATAATTATAAAACAATATATCTAATAAAAAATACTACTGAATACGGGGTTCTTCTGGTCAAGAATTCGAGCCCCGCGGAGAAAATATGGATAAATAATTCAACGTAGGGAAAATACAATTAAATTTAATTTTTTTTGACGGGATTATTACTAAAGACGATATTTATGCACACTGTCTCCATAGGAACAAAACAAGTAAGTCCTGTTAAACATAAAATATCTGGACTATTTTATAAATTATTTTTTAATATAGGTATTCGTTCTAAATATGTAAATATTCTTATTAAGTAATTTAATATATTACATTATTTTCTAAAAACAAGTCATGTCGTGTATGATAGTCTGTCGTATGCATAGGATGTGAAGTAGCCTAATTTACCTAACCTTAACAGTACATTTCTGTAAAAGATCTTATTCATTATAATAAATTTTTAGTTTTTTTAGTATGACCAACCTGTACATAAAAATAACTAAATCTGATTAATTTAGCTTGTGTCTCTTTCGCTAGAGTAAGGCTCTTTAAATATAATTTTTTTATTTATAAAATTTAAAAATTAACCTTATTTAAAAAATATTAAATAATCTAAATTAACTTATATTAATTACCCTAAAATTTTCATATATGTGTTGCAACTGTAAGAAAGTATCTTATCCAATTGTTGAGCTATACTGGATATTTTTGTTTCCCTTCTCATATCATAATTACTTTTTTTTTATATTGCGCCTTGTCATTTTTCTTTATTAAACAGTTATATAACGTAAATATATTATATGGTACAATCATTGCATAAAATATACCAATATTTGTTGCCCATAAATGATGAGAGTATATAATTTTTGAAGATAAATTTGGCTACATTTTTAAAAATATTTCCATCGAATCGTATATATATATATATCATGGATTAATTGACTAAATATTCAGAACTATGTTTTTATTGCAGTGTATGGTTCAAACTTATATATGTGTGTGCGTGTGCGTGTACGTTATTAATCAGGTGAACAACGATGAAAATTTCTCCAAAAAAAGAAAGAAAAACCACTCAACAAATAATGCCAATCCACCTCCCTAATGCATTTATTCTCCATCTGTTCATAATTGTCTTCCCTTTTTCTTCTTATTCCACTTGGAGGTGCGTTAACGCTCAATGAATATAAATAAATGGCATAAAATCTTATTATTAAGAAATAAATTTCAAATTTTTTAATCATATAATAATAATATTATTATTGTATCACATTTCTTCATTACTCCTTATTGTCATATTTGAAGTAGAATTTCACATAATAGTTCTCTCGCTTTTTTCTCCTTCCAGAAAAAGAAAATAGGATCCATGACCCAATGATCACAAGAAAAAGAGAGAAAGAAATAATGAATTACATGTATATATATATATATATCTTTGAACATATAACTATTCGTGTGGAATCATCCTAATAATTTTTTAAATTAGAAAGGAGATATAATATATTTAAATATAAGATAAGAAAAAATAAATATGAATCATCTCATTTATAATGATAGAATTTAGTATTTATTAATTTTAAATTGAAAAAATACGCTACACTAGAACTATTTTCTTATTGTCATTTATCATAGTGCGAATGAGAATAAATGAAAGGGGAACTAACATGAAACATTTGCTTATTTACCTGAGTATATATATAATTTTAAATATCTATATAAATATACATTACGTTCAGTTATTTTTTTCATAAAATAGCACGGGTATCAATAATATTAATTTTTCTTAATAACTATCTTTAATAATTGAACTATAGAGTGAAATTGTCATTTCACCCCCTCACGCCTCCTAATTCCCCAATTTTCCGAGGGATAGAAAAATAGTATGTATGAGAGTTTTGGATAAATAATTTATCCCTCCAAATCCCTCTTAAAAAGAATGTCCAAATAAGAATTTAATTATCCCTCTAAACCCTCAATCCAAACATACCCACAGATCAGTCCCTTGTCTTTCCCTCCCACCAGATATAATACCTCTGAAGTCTGTGACCAAACAGACGATCGGCGAGGCGAGGGTTACCGGAAGTGGAAACCATCACTAACACATAGACTTTGGAAATTGGAAAATTGCAGCCACGACAGATTCCGGACCAATCCATTTGGTTTATTAAAAAAAAAACGCATATGCCTATAAGGCTGTGGCCATTTCGATGGACCATACGTATGGATGACAATATTTGATGTATACCATATTATAATAATATAAGATACTATGAGTAAAAAAACAAAAAAGCTTATAGTGATTCTTATATCTAAAATGCATGGCATAATTACATTATAACCAACTTTACAAGTATTTTACCCTATCCATCAAAGTTTACAAACATCCTTTTATATATATATATATATATATATATACTAACAATTTCAAATCATAATATAAGCATTTTTTTAATATGATAATATGCTTATATGCTTATATTAAAATAGTTTTTCCGCCCTTCCACTTTCAAGTATGATCTTGATTTACGGGGATTGCACCTTGCATAGATACTCGGCATTCTTGGAACTGACGAGAGCCTACCCCCATCTTGGTAGAATCTATTGAAAATTAGGCAGGTTCTGGGTAGAAAACCAAAAAAAAAAAGGGACCAGTACTGAGAACCTGTAAGAATAACATATGGTTTCACATTTTAAAATAAATACCATCACGATCCTGAATCTTTCCTTCTCCTCTTCCCATAGGCCCCCATCCCATCTCAACGTTTGACTCCTCGCACCTCAGCTCTCTCTTATGGACCACCCTAAGGAGCATGAGCAACCTTCAACCCTTTCGATATGCTACTGTTAGCTGTGGCTGTACTAGTTTGTTTTGACATTTGAGATGTTTTTTTTTTTGTTTGAATGGTGTCTTATGAACATTTTAGATATAATTTTTTTAAAAATATTTTGTATCATGATTGAGTTGATTTATGTCTTATTAAAAAAATTAATTTTGAATTTTGATATTATATTCTCCTATTTTCATATTAATTTATCAAACAATGCAAGTTTCAATAGGGTATCTGGAACTTATGGCATATTACATATTTTAAATAAATTCGATTTGTAAGGTAGTTTTAATCTTTGATGGAGTAGGATTTGGATACTATAAGAAAAATATAGGATACTTGGACTTATCACTAGCTAACATGCAAAGTTACCCTAAATTTTTTTACAAGATCGAAACCAAAAACCGGAGAGAGCAATTAATAAATCTAGATTAGAATTTAAGGGTGGATGACATTAGAATGTGAAAACGAAAAGGTAAATTCGAGGAGGATGACTCACATGGCAGACGAGAGAATTCCAGCACCACCCCCACGCGGCCCGGCAGAGAAAACTGTGGCATCTTGTCGCGTCTTCACCCGCACCCACTCCCCCAAATTAAAAAAAAATGAAAAATGAAAAAGCGAAAACCCTCACTCCTCAGTCGCTCGCTCGCTCGCTCACTCACTGGTTCACAGTCCTCAATTTCACTGAAGAGGGAAAGCCTTTGCTTTCACTTTACTCTCCATAACCACCATCCAAGAGTGTGGTGGATCGCTTCACATGATCCCTAGCCTCCTTTATCCCCTCCCTCCCTTCCCTCGGTCCTCACACACCGCTCGGAATTGCTTAGCTCGAGCTTGCTCACTTGATCTCAGTATGGCTTGCTTCTGAATCCACCGCCGTACGCGTCACTTGGATCAATGTGAGTCAAAGCAGCTCGCTTTTTTTTTTTCTTTCCTTCACTAGCTTCTGCTCCACTGCTACTGTGTTCTCGTTGATGCATCGGTGGATTCCAATGCGGTTCCCTTCGGCTTTTATTCTTTGCTTGCGGCATCATCGCCTGCCAAAAGCGCTTTCGGTTCTGTTTACTAATTGGTTTACGGTTGATCTCTGTGCTGAGAATGTCTGTTTAAGCTAGCAGAGCTCCTGAAGTGTCTTCATTTCTTCTTTTCTTTTGTTTTTGTGCTTTTCAGCTGTAGCTGGTGATCGGTGGCTTCTGCTCTCACTCTGATCCCGAGCTCACTCTTATAGAGCTGGTTCAGCCTCTGGGTGAGTTGATCTCGTCCTCCTCTCTTCTTTTTTTATTTTTATATATTTATTTATTTATTTTATTTTCCCCTGACAGGTGTTTGAGCTGATATTTCTTCTTTTGTGGATGCTTTTGATGCTTCTGAACAAGTTTTTTAGTTTTAAGATTTTTCTGCCTTTGCATGGTGTTTTCCTCCTTCAGGGAAGCGATGAAGAACCGAAATTTTCTGCACGGTTAATCAGAGCTTCCTTAAGTTTTTATTCCTCCTGGGACAGTTCTTGGACAGAGTATCACCTGTTTTCTCGTTGTCCAGCTCTGTCCTTCTCATACTTATTTCTTTCTATCACCTCGCTGCTTATGTTTCTCGTTGTTGATGCGAAACAGGCCATCGAGCAGGCTCAGATTTGAAGCCATGGCGCTTGCACTTAAGATTATTCTGTTGTCTACTCTTTTGGTGTTTGGGAAGGCTGAGGTATACATCGTTACTGTTGAAGGGGAGCCTGTTATAAGTTACACAGGTGGAATCGATGGGCTTGAAGCGACAGCCATGGAGTCTGATGAGAAGATCGACTCCACCAGGTACTGCTTGCCAGCTTGACTGTATCCTGATAATTTTATTTTATTTTTTTAATTTACCCCTCCTCTTTTACTGAAAGTTCCTTGACTTTTTTTAATGATGCTTGGAATGGTGAAATCAATAGTTGAAAGGGCCTTCTGAGGTGGGGTTTCTCCACTAGTGGGGTGTCCTTGTCAAATTATGGCACGAGCAAATAATTCATCTGTTTCATCTTAAAAAAAAAATTGATGGCAATAATCTATATTCTGTTTGCTGTTTTGACTAATAACTGTTATTTGTAGCCAGCCTCCTTACGGGTTGTGGTCGACTCTACGTGCACTTTTTTACGCCACCAGCATTTTTATCATATCCTGAAAAATGAACTTGGACCTTCATTTTATCCGAGCACGACTGTATGATAGATGGCTTCTTTGGGATTATTTCCTCTTCTAGCTGTCCAAACCACTCTTTCTAAATATTGGCTGGTCACTTAAGAGTCGTATTTGATGTGAAATGGTTAGTAATTCTTGGTGTAAGCAAACTGGATCTTGACTGGCTCTGTCCTAATCTACTGAATGCTTGTTCCATAATCTAATAAACTTTGATGTTTTTGTCAGCTTGCGTACTCTGTAGTGTCAACACCTATACAAACTATCAAGCAGCTCTACATGTGTCTCTCAAACTCTCATGATAACAAATGTTGTCACAGTGAAGCATGCTATTTTACTCTCTTTTCCTCTTCTGATGCTTTGGGCCTTTTGCAGTGAAGTGGTCATATCCTATTCCCAGCATTTGGAAAAGAAACATGATATGCTTCTAGGAATGTTGTTTGACCGGGGAACCTATGAGAAGCTCTACAGCTATCGGCATCTTATAAACGGTTTTGCAGTTCATCTATCTCCTGAACAGGTGAAACCTGAGGGCCTTCAGCATCTATTTTTTTCTCATTGTTTATTTCGCTATCAAGTCTAATAACCATAATTTATCCCAATATATTAGTAGGCAGAATCCCTTAGGCGTGCCCCTGGTGTGAAATCTGTGGAGAGAGACTGGAAGGTCAGGAGACTTACCACTCACACCCCTCAGTTCTTAGGACTGCCCACTGGAGTATGGCCAACAGGTGGAGGCCATGACAAGGCTGGAGAGGACATTGTGATTGGTTTTGTTGATTCGGGGATATATCCCCACCACCCTAGCTTCTCTTCACACATTACTGAACCATATGGGCCTCTTCCAAAGTACCGAGGGAAGTGTGAAGTTGATCCAGACACGAAGAAGAGCTTCTGCAATGGAAAGATTATTGGAGCCCAGCATTTTGCAAAAGCTGCAATAGCAGCTGGGGCTTTTAACCCTGCTGTTGATTATGCTTCTCCTATGGATGGTGATGGACATGGAAGGTTAGATACAAAACTGGAGCCGGCGAAGGATTATCTACTTTAATTTGTTCTCATGCATGTTTATTTGGTGAACTATGTGGTTTTCCATAGGATCTGTTTTGCTCTGTGATCCTTAATTCTTGTCTGTTTGGCTTGTTGAGCTAGTCCTTGCCCACAAGCAAAGATGTCCTGGCTTACATCTGCAGGCCTTCCCCTGTAGGAAAAAGGGCCATTAGTGCATATTATAGAGTATGATTGCATAAAATGTTTTCACTATAATAAAGGTATAAATGTATTGGAAAATTAAGTATTTAAACATTATCTTTGTAAACAAAATGATTAGCTACATTCTGAAAAGGTATCGCGGCATTTATCACATTTAGTGTATACTAATTTGGTGCTAAAAGCAAATCGATCAATTGTAAAGTAAGCTAAACGGAGTTTGCAAGGAATAAAGATTTTTAGAAATTGCATTAGGCTGTAGCACATGAATCAGTCTCGTCCAGAATCTATCCATGAATTTGAATAGACTTAACGACACTGTAAGCTTGCCCAGAGTCACAATGTCTGTATGTTTAAAATTCTTTTCAAGTCAAAGACATTCCACTTTCTTGTGGAATTGATTGTTTGTTTCTGAGGCATGCTTATTTTTGTTATCTTCTATGCTGTCATTATGTCATGTGATACTAGTTACACCTATGCTCTTGTCCAATTTTTCTCTGTACTCATATACTATTATTTTTTCAGTCACACAGCAGCTATTGCAGCTGGCAACAATGGAATTCCTGTGAGAATGCATGGACATGAATTTGGGAAAGCAAGTGGAATGGCCCCCCGAGCCAGGTGAAAGTTAAAGGAGGGGGAGGGAAAGGAAACCTAAGTTGATTGTTTCTTAACATTTACATCATTCTGTGCTAATTATCTTGAATCCTCTGACCAGGATTGCAGTCTATAAAGCACTTTATCGGCTTTTTGGAGGATTTGTCGCTGATGTGGTGGCTGCAATTGATCAGGTTCTTTCTTTGAATGGGATATGGACAATTACTAAGGCTTGCAGCATCTATATATCGCTTAACCTTGAATACTACCATTTAACCAGCCAGGCAAATATACTTTTTTTTGCTTGGGAAAGAACGCCTATGAGGCATTTAGAAATAAATGTACTGTCATTGAATACTCATAACCTCGAACACATCTGGAGATATTTTGCATTTGCAAATAGAAACTTTCCTTGGCATCAACTTGCTTTAAAGTGATACTAAAGAAATTGGCCACACTCTTGCATCAGGCTGTTCGTGATGGTGTAGACATTCTCAATCTCTCGGTTGGGCCAAATAGTCCTCCAGCAACAATGAAAACAACATTTCTAAACCCTTTTGATGTGACCCTTCTTGCAGCTGTAAAAGCGGGTGTCTTTGTTGCCCAGGCTGCGGGCAATGGAGGCCCTTTCCCTAAGTCATTGGTCTCCTATAGCCCATGGATAACATCTGTAGCAGCAGCTATTGATGATCGCCGGTATAAGAACCATCTGATTCTGGGTAATGGTAAAATATTGGCTGGACTTGGATTATCACGTAAGTATACAAACTTGCATTTTTATTATGTCATTTACTACCTATTTTGGTAAATATGCAGTTTTTCTCAACATTAAGATCAATTTTTGCTATGCAATATGCTACTAGTATTATTGGAACCTGGCTTTCATCCAATGTCTAAAAATGGTCATACTAGTCATAAAGTGCTGTGTGTATTTTACGTGAGGCTGAATCTGCAAATACTTGAAGTATTTCTCTCTCTATTTTTGCTTGCGTAAGCTGAAGCTGCTTTAATTAAGAAAATGGAGATTCCAGTCGTATGTCTCATTTAGTTTTGAACTCTGGTTCCAAATAGTGACAGGAAAACGTGCATGCATGAATTGAATCTGCGTTCGTGCATATAATATCAAAAATAAAATACTAAGTTTTCAATTGTCTCGTTCTTGATCAATCCGTACAATAATATTCTGGCTAACTTAAATGCATATTTCTTGGTCAATGCAGCCTCAACACATCCTAATCAGACATACACCCTGGTAGCTGCAAATGATGTCCTGCTGGATTCTTCTGTGTTGAAGTTCAACCCCACAGATTGCCAAAGACCTGAACTCCTAAATAAGAATCTTGTAAAGGGGAAGATTCTTCTATGTGGCTATTCCTTCAACTTTGTTAGTGGCACTGCATCTATCAAGAAAGTATCTGAGACTGCAAAGATCCTTGGTGCAGCAGGGTTTGTTCTAGCTGTTGAAAATGTGTCGCCAGGAACAAAGTTCGATCCAGTTCCAGTTGGTGTTCCTGGAATTCTCATATCTGATGTCACAAAGTCCATGGTAATTATAACTGACCTAAATGGGAGCATGGTGTCTTCCTTCTGCATGTTTTAGTTTTTTTGTGTTCTGAGAGTTGGAACTTTCTCCTTGTAATCTAGGATCTGGTAGACTACTACAATGTTTCAACCCCAAGAGACTGGACTGGGCGAGTGAAGAGTTTTAAAGCAACTGGGAGCATCGGAGATGGTTTGATGCCTATACTCCACAAGTCAGCACCGCAGGTGGCACTCTTCTCTGCTAGAGGGCCCAACATAAAAGATTACAGCTTCAAGGATGCTGATCTTCTCAAACCTGATATACTAGCTCCTGGATCTCTCATTTGGGCTGCCTGGTCCCCTAATGGAACGGATGAGCCTAATTACATTGGTAAGCATTTTCCAATTGCGTTAAAACTTTCTATATGAATACATATATCTTATTCAATGACTTACTTGATGTAGAGCTTGAGAGGGTATCAAGGTGCATTGAAATTATATAGAGTGGCTTCGCATTCCCCTCATGGACCGGCTGGGCTTCAGGCATATTGACTCAGGAATTAATATATAATAAATACAAAAGAACGGGGGGGTATACCAAAACAAGCAATGTAGATGATGATAGATTGAAAATCCAATTTTTGGTCAACCTGAGTTAATCACAATGTTTTGGAACCCTTTGGTTTCATGATGCTTGTTTAGCTATTCGTCTAATACATGGAAATCACTTATTTGAGTTGACCAATAAAATATGCAGGAGAAGGGTTTGCTATGGTATCAGGGACTAGCATGGCAGCACCACATATTGCGGGAATTGCTGCACTTGTAAAGCAGAAGCATCCTCATTGGAGCCCTGCTGCTATCAAGTCCGCCCTGATGACGACTTCCTCGCAGATCGACAGGGCAGGAAGACCTCTTCAGGCGCAGCAGTATTCCGAGACAGAGACCATGAAGCTGGTCACTGCCACACCTTTCGATTACGGGAGCGGACATGTTAGCCCGAGAGCTGCTTTGGATCCAGGTCTCGTCTTTCACGCAGGTTAGTTGCGCCCTTCTTTGGGAGTCAGGTTGCATGCTGAGGATGATGCTGTATAATTATGTTTCCTTCAGAAACTGCCCACTGAAACTCGAATGGAATCTCAAGACATGCTTCACATTGTCTCTTGTTTCATGAAAGCGAAGACAGTTTGAAACCCGGCCTCTGCCCGGCTCTCTAAATCCTATGCTGATCTTTCCGTAGGTTATGAAGATTACTTGGGATTCCTGTGCACAACTCCCGGCATCGACGTCCATGAGATAAAGAACTACACCAGCACACCCTGCAACTACACGATCGGCCGACCATCCAACCTCAACGTCCCCTCGATCACCATCTCCCACCTCGTGGGCACCCACACCGTGAGTCGGACTGTCACCAACGTGGCCGTGGAGGAGGAGACCTACGTGATCACGTCCCGGATGGACCCAGCAGTGGCCCTCGAGACCAGCCCTCCTGCAATGACCCTGAGGCCCGGCGCATCGAGGAAGTTCACCGCAACCCTCACCCCCCGATCCATTTCCGGGACCTACAGCTTCGGGGAGATTCTGATGAAGGGCAGCCGGGGGCACAAGGTGAGGATCCCCGTGGTGGCGATGGGGTACCGGCGGTAGGATATCAGGCTTGTCGGGATCGAGCCCAGGCTTTTGGTTGCTGTAATATTCTTTTGTATTGGCAGCAATAATCGAAGTAGCATAACTAAGCCCTGTTATCTAGGTGGATGTTCTTGCTAAGATATATACGTACATGTATGTTTACGCATGTGGGTTCAGTCGGTTGAGTGTATAAAATGGTGAAACACTCTGTAAGCCTGGAGGAGACTCCTTGTTCTCCGCCCACCCAGAGGGGTATTTTAGTGGTAGGTTCTATAGGAGCTGGATGATCCTATTTGGTCAAATACCTTGCGACAAACTCCCATCTTCCCTTCATGGCAGTATTTCTGAACATCTATCTCCTCGTGAACTCGCAAACTGTTTCCCATGTTGATGAGATCCGAATCCATGACCGAAATCATTATTTTTTTTAGTATAAACGGTTGGTATTCAGTTGAATTTTATCTAATTGTTTAATTTGGATTATCTCAAGTCGATCTATTTAAAAGGTTAAGAACTTTTTGTCGCATATGAGATTTGAACTTGAATCCTTGAATCGAGATAATAAATATTGAATTTGAGTCTTTTTATGAAAACAGGGGGTGATCGAATTCATTATTTGCACCTAACTCCTGACCCACATAAGCATCTCGTGGTGTAGCAATTTCTCTCTCTCTCTATTGGGTACTGATCAGGATTTTAGTGGCGAAAACTGAACTATTCTCTCATGTTGAGGGATTATATTATTGCATCACATTTGACTAATATTTTCATCTTGTTCACGCTCACTGATCGTCGTGGAGAGAGGCTCCAAGCAGAAAATGCTCAGAAGATCCGGAAACTTCTTCCCATAAAGGGAAATAACTACACTGGAAAACAGACAATGCAAAGTGGGATTAGTTGAGATTTTCAATGTAATAGTTCTTAATTATTTTTTTAAAAAAAATCTGTCTTAAGAAGTCTCGTGGGGGTACGGTATGAGTTTGATCCATGTCTCGACTCACCATGCCCTGTTAAATAATTATTGCTATTTTTATTTTAATGATTTCGACCTTTGAAATTTTGAAAATGGGTAAGGTAATCATGTGTTACATTATATAGTCTGTATCGGTTGGATGTGTTAACTCTTGATTTTTTTGGTCGAATTAAGATACGGGGCAAATCCTCTCTTTTTTACTTTGAATGCGAACACAGTAAGACTGCTTTGGCTAAGGGATCTTATTATTCACCAAAACTTGACTAAAAAAAGTTTCCCTTTTAATAAACCACTCTAATTCAAATCGAGAATAATTCGGGCGCTTTGCTTCCCCGTGCTCTCTACCGTACTCTTATTGAAAAAAGAAGCAGAATAATTGCATTCATTAGGCCTTCGAGCACTATTGGACTTTCTAAAATATTTTAGATACAAATTTAACTAGTGTGTGTGTATATATATATATATATATACATATAACCTCTGCATTGAACACGAGAAAAATAGTACAGTGAAAATTAAGAACAGAAGATTAATTGCTTCCAAAGGAGGTCAATGACGGGCAACGAAGAAGAAAGAAGAATTCAAACGAAGAGCTGGGTTAGGGTAATTGTTGGAATAGGATTGCGTGATGAGGGAAAGAAAGAGACAAATGAAGTAAGACCCTGTTGTACAAGTATGGAGAACGTGGAGAGTACAGGAAGCAACAAGGTCCGACGCGATACATTTGGGCTGATGGCGATTGACAGAATTAACACGGCGGCAAGCTTTCGAATCTATCCTCTTATCTATGATTGATCCATGGCGAACACTACGAGACACTGTGAACTGCGTCGATTGAGTGTAAGCGAGCTGAATCGAGTGGAGTAGTATTCATATAAGAAAGCTCAGACGGCCGTGCGCTCCGGGAAGCTGGTCGAGGTCGATCTTCAGGGCAATCAGCTGAAGGATAGAATGAACAAGACTCAAATAAACATCGGCAACATTGTTCGTCCTTTAAAATATGGTGTTCACTTGCTTTGCTTGCATGGTGCCGCGTGAATAATCATCTGCCGACATACACAAACTTGAAATCTTTTCGAAATTAAAAAAAAAAAGAATTACAGAAATGGAAGAAGATGGGGAAGACGCAGAGAAAGCGAGAGTTGACAGGTGAATTCCTGCGGCTCCCCACGCACGCATAGACAGCATCTATGGTATACTAAGCTTAAAATGCGTGTGCCTTCCTGGCAGCAGACAATCGTCTCAGTTAGGTTTATCTGTGTGTGGGTGACGGATGTGCAAGAGGGTTCTTTCGCCCGCAACAGCTAGCTGGCTAGCTGGTAACCTTGTACAGTATTAAATTGCCAAAACAATAAATATATCTTCACATAAGGAACAGAATTTAAGAAAAATTAGGGTACGAAGTATCAAATATCTTCTTCTTCTTCTTTTTCTTGGGTGTGACCGCTTTAGTATACTCAGAATTACTAATCCAAGTGGCACTTGTTCGTCCACATTAAGGGGGTGTCGGTTACTTGCTGTGATTTATTGTTGCCTGGTTACCCTAACCTTCTCCTGGCCATGGATCTTGCTTATGATCGAGAAAGAGAGGGAAAAAGACCCACAAGACACTGAGAATTTTAGGTCTACACGATTGATTGATTATAATTTTAATTAAACCCTCGGAATTTTCCACCCCATTTTTCTGCTAGACATGTTGAGATAAACTTGCGCTGTTACCAAGAGGAAGAGATTATATATATATATATGTATGTATGTATGTATGTACATATGACTTGTAGGTGTATCATTTGTCTCCCTGTTACTCTCGCCTTGTAAAGTGTCTGTCGACTTTAACTTGCGATTCTTCTTACTTACTTCCAAAGGTTGCCATCTTTTCCCATCAGCCTTACATGAAAATGACTCAAAATTTGCAGCCAATCGAATTACAGGGCTGTGGTAAAAGGGCCACCTCTTCCCATTCAGACAATATTCCTATTTTTACACGTTGAGAATGAGGAAACAAGATTAGATTTGTTGTCGTCTTAGATTTTATAGAAATCTATGTGGTAAGTTTGATGATTTTGATCTCTTTATACGATTGATTGATTGATTTATTATAATTTTAATTAAACCCAATTCCGTCTCATTTGGTGTTTGGAAGAAAGAAGTAAGAAAATGAATGCAATTAAATCATTAATTCCTTTTATATTCCCCCACCCCAACTCCTTTTAAAGCTTTCCAAGGGAGGGGGTGAGCTTTCCAACCAAAACCATAGTAACCCTCGTTCTCCCAGACCACACAATCTCTCTCTGTCTCTGTCTGTGTCTCTGAGTGTGTGTCTGTGTGTGTATTAGTTCGATACTTACCCCTGTCATTCTTCGTCTCTTCGACTCTCTCTCGCTTACCCCGCCGGCGGCAGTTCCCTCTCCTCCGATCAAATGGTATGTATATGTTTTTTTTTTCTATTCTTTTTCTCTGCATATGTCTCCCACATGCACTTCACAAACCCACATATATAGGTATATCGATACATATGCAGCGACTCACATATACACATACACACACATGTATAAGGGAGCATTCGCTCGTGTTTCTTGTTCTGTACTGTCCTTGCTCCCACGGCGGTTTATTTCTTTTCTGGAAGATAGTTCAGAAATCCGGCCGTTCTCCGGCGGATGACGAACGATTGACGTGTCGTCGACGACATTGTTTTCCATTCAATATTGTATATGTATAATTAAATATAATATCTTGCGTGTACATATACAAGAATAGTGAAGCCTCTTGGCAGTTGAACGAGTTGAATCCTCGGCGAGCTATTGTCACATCAAGAGGTTGAAAGTAATGGGTTGAATCTTTCTGCGAAGATATAATTCATTAAATCAAAATTGCCCTGTAACAGCAAGTGCAACGTTAAATTCTCACTGAGTTCATATATTTATATATATATATATAATTATATATATGTGTGTGTATGTGCTTTTTTTTTTTTCAATTCGATAAGTATGCAATTTTTCAAAGGCAGACGGCGAAAGATCTCTCTTATTGATGAATCTTGTGGGGGTGGGAAAAGAGACAAATGAAACCGATAGCGTCGAGAGAGGCAACCTGCGACGACAGCTATATAGCTCTCCGGTCCGGTGAGGCGGCAATGGATTCCGTGGGATGGGCTATCAAATGGATATCAACTCTCGAGGGGCCACGTCTGGTGGGACAGCTGTGCTAGCGAGAGATGAGAAAATTAATTTCATTAAAGAAATATTATAATTCACCCCCTTTTTTTTTTCCTGGAAGAAAATACTGTCTTTGATCTTCTCTTACCCATTAAGCAAATATTGGGAAAGCACATTAGAAAGTGCAATTTTCCTCTTTATGAATGATTGTGATTACTGGTCTGCGTCGTGATGAGCCAAGGGATAAAAGTTGGGAGAAATTTCTTTTATAAGAATCAAGTTTATGGGAGATTTATTGATTTTTCTTTAAATTTCTCTATATTTTATTTATTTATTTATTTAATAATTAATTATTGAACAGATTACCATTATTACCAAAGAAAGTGTCGAGGCGAAGGCGGTCTTGACGGCGCCACTACCGTTGGACGGAGAATCAGATGACAACTACAGGGGCCCCAATCTGGTGCAGCGAATCCTCAGTCTCCTGAAGAATGTACGGCCAGGATCTGATCTCACCCACTTCCAAGTAAGTAGTAGCCCAGATACCCTCTGTTACCGTTCGCACGTGGCAGCACTTATCATCCATAGAAAGGGGGAAAAAAAAAGAGATTACTATTCGCCATTTTGGGCAGGAATGGGTTTCTCGTTGATCCCTTCGATTTGACGCCACAGTCGTCTACGAAATTACCGATTCACTTGGTTGTAGATGTGATTATGGTTCGTCATAGTGTAGAATTTGACGATCTTACCTACGTGCAGCTGCCTCCTCTGTTCAACATCCCAAAATCACAGCTCCAATGTTACGGTGAATCGGTTTACTGCATCGGGAACGACTTGTTAAGCAAATGCACCGAAGCAGAGAGCCCCCTGGAACGACTGACTTCAGTGATCGCATGGAGTATCTCTACGACTCGTCCTTTGATCTTTGGAGTCGCTCCCTACAACCCGATTCTCGGGGAGATACACCATGTCTCGAGGGGCAACCTCAACATCCTGCTCGAGCAGGTAACATGTTTTGTCATAGGATGATCTGATATGATTTCCCCATGTCGTCCTTGTTTCCTAAGAGAATGAAAAATTAGAAATTCTCTTTTCCTAGTCGGAGAGAGCTGCTACGAACCAGAGGGATTCTATCTTCCCATTTTCCGGTTGCAGGTTTCTCATCACCCACCGGTCTCTGCGCTCCATGCAACTGATGACCAGCAAAAGATCGAGATGATCTGGTGTCAACATCCTTTCCCCAAATTTTTTGGTACATCCCATCGTTTGATCATATATATTGCAGCGTTAGCTCTTTCCTTGGACGAGCACTTTCTCAATCTTTTGATTTGGTTTTTGTTTCCGATGTATGATCTCATGAAATTATTGAACGGCACAGGCACTTCAGTAGAGACCGAGGTGCACGGCATGAGGCGACTGAAGCTCCACAAGTTCAGGGAAACTTACGTGATGAACTCCCCGAAGCTGCTGATCCGGTTCTTGCCATTTCCTAATGTCGAATGGATTGGCCCGGTTCGGATCGCTTGCAATGAAACCAGTCTTGAGGCTGAGCTGTCTTACAAGCATAACATCTTTGGCAGAAGGAACCATAGATCGATAAATGGAAAGATTATCGACTCGTCCTCGTCCAAGACAATATACGAAGTCAATGGCCATTGGGACAGGTACTCTAAGAGGGGCAAAAAAATTTTTTCTGGGCTTGCAGAAAAGTTTTGGCTTCTTATTGTTTTTCTCTCTGTTTTTCTAATCACTTATTCAACTGATTTAGGACTGTGACGATCAAGGACATAAGTACAGGCAATGTTCGGGTCATCTACGATGTGAAGGAAGCCATTTCGGGGCTCAGCGCTCCTCATGTGAAAGACCCGAAGGTGATCGATCTGTTAAGTGATTTAGCTCGATTTGTAAGCTTGCAGTTAAGCCACGTATGCATCACCGATGATATTCGTTTTCCTGGTTTTCTGATGTTTTAGGGGATCTCAGAGAGGGAATCGGCGATGGTGTGGAGCGAGGTGAGCCAAGGTATTCTGGGGAAGGACTGGGAGAAGGCAAGGAAGGCAAAGAGAGGTGTTGAGCAGAGGCAGAGGGAACTCCAGAAGGAGAGGGATTCAAGAGGAGAGAAATGGGCTCCCAAGCACTTCAATGTGACTTACAGCAAGGACACTGGGTGGGATTGCAGCCCTATTGAAAGCCAGGTCCCACCAGCTCCTATAGTTGTTCCCATATGATGAGCCCCCAAAAAGACCAGTCACAGTTTTCCATCATCTCGCTGAAAATAATTGGTAATTGTGACTTATCTACCAAGGTACATAATTTCTAGTAACGAAAAGATGTTCAGAATCTGATCAATGTGTAGAAGCTCTGGCGAAAGAAATGGCAACAGTTTCTATCCTGTTGGAGCTGAGAACAAACCGACAACTGAACCGGCTTACCCTTAGTCTTCCAGACAGTGTTTTCCTTCTTTCCTGCGCTTAAAGAAGAAGATTTGGGATCTGTATCTTGCGAAGCCTGCAAGCGACCCTTCCGATCCTCAGCCGAGTGTGCTGGTGTTTGTTTCTTTCGAATGCTAACAGATGGTAGTGCCAAGGAACCATGATGGGGGTAGAGTTGAAGAAACGACCAAAAAAAAAAAATGTAGGACTAAGGAGAGGATTCAATGTCTAGTCTCAGTTTGACAATGTGTAATTAGAAAAGAGGTGCAACAGTTTATCTAAGGTCTCTGGATGGAATTTCCTTGCGGAGAGGAAACACGGCCGTTTCACTCCATTCCACAGGGGAGGTTGCACCATCGCCTCGTGCTGCATAAAATCGAAATGAGATGAGAATATCAACTTATGTTCGAAAATCTCGTGGTTTAAGAGAGAGCCACAAGTAAGGAACTCATCCGCTCGGAATATCGGCCACTGCCATGTGGGCCTGGATCATAAAAGCTAAGGGAGAAAATCAGAACAGGCTTGGGGTTTCAATTTCATCAAAAAAAAAGAAGGAAAATCTTTCCAAGTGAATCTTAGAAGATCAGATTTCAGTTTGACGAGGCAGAGGGCAATCACCAGTCCAGGTAGCAGACATTTGAATTGCACGAGATAGTCATGGACATGGTTGAAAGTACTTAATGGGACACAGCTGCAACTCAAGCGAGACGCAGAGCATATCTTAGAAGCATTCAGCGATTACAATATTCATTTTGCTTTAACGTCTTCCCACGAGTAAAATGGCAGATAGAAAGGAAGACTGGAAGATTGCCTATCAGAAAGTAACACGAAATGCAGGTCAGCGGGATCTTTAGAGCATTCGCCAGTAATCGTCTTTCGGCATCAACCATGGAAATTTTACCCCACACAGCCTGCACATATAGATGATTCGCTACATTATGATTGCAATCCACTGATTCACCACATGAACCAATATGACCGCCTTGGTTGAAGTTAACTTTTCAGACTACGTGTTTTACTTTCCTCTTCTCTTCATTGTCCGGCCGCAGCAGTAAGCTATTACTAATTAGAGCAAGTGCCCCCCGACCGGTCTCTGCGAATCTCACGGTCCACAAAGTAATGGCTCGTGTGTACTGGTTCATCCTTCAAAGGATGCACATGGATGTAGAATCTTCCTTCATGTCCCTGCTTGAGAAGACACAGACAAATCATTGCATGGCATAAGCTAAGATGAGAGAAGCTTAAAACAGCAAAAGTGATTTAAAGGAAGAAAATTAGGAACTGGAAAATAAAATGAGCAGAACCACTTCTACCATCAGTTCTCTGTGCGGAAACATAGGCCAAACACTACTTTCTGTGGCCAACAACGGCTAAGATACAAGTGTGTGGCTTCATATTATTCACTCTACAATTGGAACTCATTGATGTATGATGTTTTACCCCAAAAAAAAACAATAAACAATAAACAAAGAGATCATTCCAAGGACCAAAAATGAATAAGTCGCTTGACTTTGAGAAAACAGTAAGAGAACTTACACGCCCCAGAGCATCTCGAAAAGGCAAAGAGCCAGAACTCAGGAACAGGAACGCAATCTTCGGTTCAACAAGACGCGCATACAGGATACGCCGAATCGCAATCCAGGAAGCAATTCCTTCATCAGTGTATTCTCTGAAAGGAGCAGGAGGGACCCAAACAGATATCCCCTTACAGGTTTTTGAGGAGACGTAGCATGTGGAGGAGCTTCGTGGACGGAACTTAAAAGTGCAAATGAGGAAAGCCGTAATCAGACAGAAGGTTAGAGCGGTGACCCAAATTGGTCTCCTCAGTTGATGATGCTGACGATGAGCAGTGAAAATCTGAACCTCACCCATTTCCAAATGCCACTCTTTGCCCGTCTTATTTAACTCGTGCAGAAAACTGCAGTACCCTTCCACTGAAATGAGAAGCTCCAATTTGCTAACTGCCTCTAGCTGTACAGACAGGAGCGGCTATTTGGAGTTTCTGGAACCAAAAGCAAGAGTGACATATCAGTTGAGTGCGCAGTTTTGATCAGAAAGCACTGTATACAATTAAATCGAACTTAAGATCCAAAATATCTTCTTTGCTCGGTACATACTTTTCACTATCTTGAACAGAATCCAAGGAAATAGGAATACCATGAAAGTACCAAAATTCAAATAAGCACTTGGCCCTTTAAACCAGTGATACCGTAGCCTGATTCCCAGAAAATGGCAAGCTGTGGCAATTGTTCAGATCGGTGAATTACTGCCAAAAAGGCTGTTGCAATAGGCAAGAAGGATAAATAGCGTAAATACATGTTAGTTTCTACTTGTTCTGAGTTAAGAAGAAGAGAATACCATAATCATCCCCATTGTTGATCCCATATCCAAAACGTTGGAAGCAATAAGTAGCAGCTCCAACAATAGATTTCGTCACTTTCAACAAGTACAGGAGATGACTCATTGATAACTATCACAATGTTACCCTTTTGAAATCAAGCAGGGTCTGGAGACCGAAGTCATCAAAATGTTAGCCTTAAGTCGATGATGTTGATTGCCAGTTCACATCCAAAGAGCTTCACTACTCTCATCATCTTTCCCCAACCATAAGCCTAAATGTTTTACTAAACAAACCGAATTCAAACCCCGAAAAAAAAAATCCTTTTTTTAAACTCAAATTTGCTTTCCCCGCAACTTGTAATCCATCTCACAATCGCCCATCACTGCATGCTCCAATCAGGCAAGGAATTTCTTTTCTTTCTGCAGCCCATTTTCCAGAACCATCAGATCCCAATAACATAACACTCATCTCCGATATCATTCAAAACGCGAAGTACCGATGACCACTGAGCTGGGCCGGACAGAAGGAGCAGCCCCTAGACCCGCATAAAAAAATCTTGAAATCCCTTTTTAGCTTTTCGTCCCTCGATTTTGTCAGTGTCTAGGAGGACAAGATAAGCAGAACAAGGGTGGAGATTCAGGATGTGTATAGGCAGACGAGGTTCCTGGTCCATGCACAGGCATATAAGAATGCAAACACACACACACACATATATCTTCATAGAATTCGACTTGATTGGAGCTGCCGCAGGAGATGAATCACTTGTTCCTGTCTCCGCTCTGTCTGCCTGCTTTGATTCAGTTTTCCTCTCTTTGCCAGTGAGCCAGTCCAACTGCCAACTGGTGCAGCGTTACAGAATGAGTAAAATGTGGAGTAACAAACACTAGTTATAGTTACGGCTACTATGACGGTCAAAATCAATTTAGTCATTGGTGCATTGTCAAAGGATGAACACGTGCCAACCCTGCCTTTTCAATCCTCTTCTATACATTAATTAGTTGATAAAAAAAATTTATTACCCATCTTTAGTGAACCACGTAACTGCGTCCGCTTATATTAATTCTGTATGGATAGTAAATTTTGAAGTGACGAAATGTAGCGGTGGGTACGAGTAGAAGCTCCTAGACGTGTGACACAGTGGATGGACATCACTGCCTAGCCCTCTAACACGACAAGAAGAGCTCAAGAATAAAACTGTGTGGTCTTTTGTACAGTGGGAATTTGATCGACATGCCGAAATCGGGCTGCGTGGTATTCATCTATTTTGAGTATATAAGACCAAGATAATGGAATTGAGAACAGGGAAACAACTTGGTAGTGATCTCATATCACATGCTAATACTGATCCTCATCAAAGAGATTTCTTTTATATATATATATATTTATCTTATTTACTCAATTTCAAAATTTCATATCATATATATATAGTGAAAACTTATATCATATCATATCATATATATTCAAAATTGTACTTGTTCCTCGTGCTAATGCTAGAAATGACCGTTTATCTAATTTTTTTATTATATAAAAAACTCGTGAATTTATAATAAGATAATAGAAGTGGAAAATGAATAAATAAGCATGAGATATCTTATCATAAGAATTGAATTTATAATTTTTTAGTTGTTAGGTTAATAACAGTAATACTGTACTAAATCCCTTTCACTCCACTTGAACTATTTGATTCTTACATTTATAATCTCATACACACACACACACATATATATATTTGAAAGTTTCTGCGATTTATGGTCATGAAATCTCGACCGTCTTCACTGTAGTTAAGCATCGGCTCCGATGTCGCTGCCGTTAGACTGATCATATATATATATGTACCGTGTGTGTGTTGTTTGTGGGTCAGCGAGCAAGTTGAGTGTGGAGGGATGAGCTGGGATCGGGAGGGAGGATATGCAGTGCACCGACAAAAGAACCATGCGCCAACAACTGCGACGAGAAATGCTGCAGTGCCCAATGTGCCCAGAAGTGGCCCGAAGGTGTCGGCTACGGCATTGATACCGGCGAGCATGGAACGCTCTGTGAGTGCCAATATCGCTGCTAGGGTTCCATATGGAGCAAGGGAAAAGGCTGTACTGAACCTAGTCATAATTATGCACTGTCTTCTCTTCGAATAATAATACACTCGGTTTGAAGGATGATACGTTTCCAGCTATGTATTCAATGGTCGTAGAGTCACTTGGGCGTACATGGACCTATTAGTTGAACTTGCGTGAGATTAGGGGTCCTCAGTTCTCAGGAAACTGCTCCACACTGTGATGCTGATCGACTTGTTTGTCAAAATTGTCTGTGGTTAAGAGATGAAAGACCGTGAGAACACTATTAACATCAGGCACAAAGTGAAACCAAAGATTTTTCCGTGACATAGCCTCGTGCAACTTCCATAACCATTGCCCCTGTGATCGAGGCGCACCATACTACTATTTCGGTCATTTGATGTGTCGGGTAATTACTGACGTGGAGAGAATACATAGAGTTATTGTAAAAATCTTATAATTAACATAAGGGACATGTACTAAACCCCGCCTAATGGAAGATCCGTAAAGCCACCAAAAATATGGAAAGGCAAAAAAAAAAAAATCAATTAATTATGAAGACACATCAGGTCTTGCTCATTTTTTTTTATTGGTATGGAAGACACATAAAGTTGCTAAATATGGAAAAGCGAAATCCCATTCATTATAAATAGGTCAAAACTTAGGCTGTATCTTACTTTTTTTAATTAGACTTCCTACTATCGGTTGAGATCTCATATCTACAGGTTTGAAAAACATTAAGTAGGAAAAAAAAAGCTACTGAGCGATACATTAATTACCTTCCGTATATTCACTTATATACATACTTACATATTCATATGAAACCAAAATTGCGCCAGAACATTATCTGCTTGACCTTCCGATCCAAGGAGCTGAAATTGGATTACAGTGTCAAAATCGACCTGGCAAATAATCTCGCCACAATCTTCCTTCTCACTGTCCTCCTAGCTAGTGCAGGGAGCCTGTTGGGTGTGGAGGGTCGGCTGGGAAAGGGAAGGGAAATAAATGTGCTAATGAGAAGTGGCCCGAAGGTGTCGGCTTCTGCTTTGATACTGTTGAGGAACAAACGCTCTGTGAATGCCAATGTCGCTGCTAAGGTTTCATATGGAGCAAGGGAAGGCTGTACTAGACCTAATGAACATGTGCCTGATCAGCTTTGCATAATAATACACTCAGTTTCAGGCGATGATATGTTTCCGACTGCATGTTCAATGCTCGTTGATTCACTTGGATGTATATTGATTGATGAGTTGAACTCGCATCGGATTACATACATGGGTCTCAGTAAACCGCTCCATTCCATCAATGCCGATCGACTCGGTTGTCAAAATTATCAGGCTTTTCTTCAAGGGAAAGAAAAAAACATATTGAATTACATGTCGGGAAAAAAGATGACAGACTATGAGAACGACAAAGTAAGCCATACATCACGAAAGAGTTAAAAACGAAAGATTTTTTTTTCTCTGAAATAGCCTCATGCAGTCTAGCAGTTAGCACCCACGACTGTCGCCTCAGCGATCGATTCCAAAAATTACCATCCACGTAAATTATTATACCAAACACTGCACCTTCGGATTAGCAACTTTCTAGCTTTTTATGGTTACGAAATTTGGAGCATTTTACTTGGTTAGGATTGCAAAAATGTCAAGTCAAGTAGCATTTAATCGTAATTCGTGTGATTGGACTGATTATTATGTATCGCATGTTTCAGGGTGTATGGTCGGTGTTGAAGGCAAGACAAAGGTACGCAGCGCGGGGATAGGAATAGTGTGCGGTAAGAAATGCCCCGAACATTGCTGCGATGCCAAGTGTGCTGAAAGGTTTCCCCAAGGTGACGGCGTCTGCGTCGACACTGTATCTCATCTCAGGCTCTGCCAATGCCATTATCCCTGCTAGGAATTTTGAGTTTCTTGCCTGTTGAGTCAGTACAGAAGCATGCACACACACACAGACACACATATATATACTCTCCCTCTCTACAGAGGTGTCACGAGATCATATGAGTTAGGCAAGGCTTTATTGGACCTATTATTTGTGTGTTTCTTTGTCTTTGAATGTTATGCTTGATATATATTCTGGGCTTGGTGTTCGATGATCGTAGATTCACTTAGGCGTACATCTGTGTGGTGAACTTCCACTAGGTTTAGTACACGGGCCTCGGTAATCTGCCCCATGGATGTCAAGCAACTCGTTTGTGAAATTATCCATGCTCTTCTCCGCATTACCAGAGAAAATTAAACCAGAGATAAAAGATAATAGGCTGTACGAGAATCAGAAAATAGACTACATTAGGAACAAAGGGAGACAAAATTTTTTTCTATGAAATAGAGAAACCAAGTCTAAGAATCTGTCCGTAACTTAGGCGAATTCAGTTGCCGAATTATGACCAACTATGTTGCACCATCATCATTAAGAGGCAAAAGCCTGTAAAGTTTGTCGAGGTTCAATGGTATGCAGGTGCTGGTCCTTGACCCAACCTGAGAATATACATCCTGCGTTCTTGTGTAGCAACCGATTCCAAGTAGTTCACCCTGTTAAGTCTGCACTGTTGCAGTCCCTTGAACTTGCGTGTGCTTCATACTTATCATCCTGTATGCATTGCAGTTATACTACTATTGAGGTACAAGCTAGAGATTTAGAACCCAAATTAATGAACTGTTCAAATTCTGAATTCCTTAATCCACTAATTATTGAAAAATTACTTAACACATCACAAGACGAGAAGATTGAAACAAGTATATGTAATGTATCCACGAAAGAGATGCATATATACAATTAAAATGCATAGGAATGTATAGTATTTGAGCCCCATTCTGCGATGAACGATCACTCCATGGGCATGACATGAGACGAAGAGAGGCCAACGTAGCCAGGAATGGATTGCCGGCCGACAAAAGAAAAACTATGAGTACATATGGAGACAGTTTTTGCACCTCATTCTGAATTGAGCTTATCGAAAAGGTGAGAATTGCAAATGTGATATAACAAGTACATGTCTTTACATAACCTTATGTTCTATACGATTTTGGAAAAGCTTCCGACCAGAAAATTTCAACCGAATGAGGAAAATACCAATGGAATGCGCATGGCAGTGGGTTAGCATAGTAAAGTGCAAATTGAATATGTAAACGACTCCTTTCAATTTTCAGATGTAAGCGCTCAATTCGTCTTCTTCAAAGTGTTTGTTCAAGGAAAAATCACCAGATAGTTTTCCAACACGTGCGGACAAAATGATAATTTGGAAAAATTGTTCATGGCTGATAACTAGGGCACATATATTAAGAAACCTCGGTTTCTAGTATGCCGGCAATTCATCCTTGGCTTCGCTGTACGATCTCTTCTTCGTCATGCGACGCCGCTGCAATATACTTTTAGAAATGGGAATAGGAAGTCGAGGGCATGAAGGAAACAGGGGAACATAAATCAGACTCGGGTTCTCCTGATTCGAAATGGGGGTGGAGTGTCACTGTGCGTTCCCTCAGGGCTGACTTTCCCTTCTTGCAGCATATACTTCTCAGCTCATCTCTGAGACTCTGATCACTTTTCTGCCGTGAAGTTTGTGCAGAAAATGGATAGATATATATAGTGATAAAAGGTTGAATATTTCCTTTATAAAACTACTGTACCAAATGCGCATATATTCTCACCTCGGAACAGAATCACATATGCGCCCACGACAATCGTGTCGCAGAGAGAGACTGCGGTCGAGAACAAGTTGACTATCTTTCCTCCAAATTAATAACAATAAATATTTAGTGTATAAAGCATCTTTTTGCAGTTTCCATATCTAAAGAAAAAGTGTAATCGTATCTTTGACATTTCCTTTCAGTATCATCTTATCCACTAATCTTCAGCAGTACCTCTATGAACTCTCCATGCGTTGCTTTTGAAGCCCTGGCGCTTTGGCTTGAAGTGTAGCGGCTTCTATCCGAAGCGTACACCGGATGAAAATGCTATGGCTTCTTTCAGTGAACCGGGGGTTCGGTTTTGAATTTCCTGTGTCAATTAAAGTACCGATGCTGTTTCAGTTCAAAAAACAGTGCCTTCAAATCGAAGATGGGTGTCCTACTCATTATCCCAAAAAGAAAAAGAAAAAAACAGAAAAAGATCGAAGATGGGACATAGTCACTTGACTGTAGCTGCAGGGCAGCAGCAGCAGTGGCGACTACTGTGCTGATGGATTCAGAACGATGTAACTATTGAAGACTGGCAGCTAGGGGTTTTTTGAGAGTGCATAAAGGAGAAGGAGATGGAGGCATCTTCAGAATGATTCTCTTTGTTTATTTCTATCTCTCTTTAAAGGCAATTCACATCGACAATCCACACATGGGCGATGAGCATTGCCACCGTATGTCTCAGTGTTGTTCATGCAAGCAATATAAACTCTCACTTCAGTGGGACCGAACACTTCGGCAAAATCACGTGTTCTGTCAGATAGGTTGATAATGAAAACAATGTGGTATATATATGGTCGATGATGCATCAGATGAAACTGGTCAGCTGGTCGAGGAATATATTTTAGCTTGACATTAATTATGCGGTTGAATCATATGTATAGGCCTAAATTCTGTCTAATGGAAGCACTCTTTTTTTTTTCCGTGCCCTTCACCTAATATTGAAGATTGCTTAAGAAGGGAAAATATTGAAGAATTTGTAAAATTCTCGGTTAGGGTTTAAAGTAATACTATTGTTTTTAACTTGAAATTAAGAAAATATGGGTTGAATTCCTATGCAGTGGACTTACGTAATCTTTCAATCCCTTTTGCTCTCATTCCTTTCAAACTTATGGCATCTATTGTAAGTGAAAAAAGAATTCTTCAAGAGATATGTAGTGAAATTGAGAAAAGGGAAGACGATGCAACAGCACCTTAACCCTTTTGCATGGCATATCGTCCTTTACCTGGGTCAGCGGACGGGAAGGACCACACAGCGATTTCCCACTTGCTCACATGTTGAGTGATTATTGAGGAACTTGGAATATTAACAGAGTCAACGCAAACTCTAATAATTCTTTCGAAACCGAGACGAAGGTGACTTCTCGAACTGAAGGGCACATTTTTGGGCCAACAGGACATTCAGAGACTGAATATATCAGTATGATAATTGAGTCGAGAATGATACCTCTGATGGCATATCTTGTCCAGCAAGGATCACAGAGAATTTTGCCGGGAGGGATGTCAGCCGGTAAACTCATTCGATTGAAGTGCATCTACAAGCGAGAATTGATCCCCAGAAAGCAATTTCATCGACATATATATCGTAATTAATATTCAACTAGTCTCGAGCCGGTGGGGTTATGTCCAAAAAATGTACTCGCTTGGCGCCTAAGGGTGAGATGATGCTCAAATTTGAATGGATGATTACGATTGACTCATATAGATTCGAGTTATATTTTTATATATATTTATGAAAAAAAATTTATAGACCATGAATATTATTTATTTATAAAATTTAAATTCAAGATTTTAAGAATTTTGAGCTATCTCAAGTAATTGATATTAGATTTGAAGAGTTTCACCTCGGGTTAAGTACAAGCCATGCTTCAAGAGGCAAACCCGTGAATTATAATATTAAATGAATCACCGGCAAGGAGCTAATGGGCTTTTATTCCGGGAGCCTTATACAATTAGGGCCCATATTCGGCCCATTAGCATATATTCATTGGGCTTTGAGATCCATATCTGGCCCAATTCCAAATAGAAGCTTCCAGCTTTTGATTTTTCCCTCCCAGTCGTTTATTTGATCTGGCAGATGATATGAGATGAGATGGGATGAGATGAGGTGACTTGCTCGGGAGAGAGGGAGGGAGAGCGTGCGGAAGATTCAGCGCGGCAATGATCGGTTAAGCTCGTCTCCGTCACAGCCCAAACAGTATGATCTCTAGATTTTGTGGCTGTCGCATTAGGTTCTTCGTCTCCGGTATGCTTCTAGTCTCTCGCGATTTCACTGGTCGAAGAACTGAAAGTTTTCGGCGATTGGGAAATTGCCGAGACTCATTTGATTGGAGCTTCGGTTAAGGCCTTATTCATATTCTGCTCATTGGTTGTTAGAATCGCATCAACCAAGAGGATTCTTGTGACGGCCCTGGTTTTCATAGGGACTGGGACCATCGCGCGATTCGCGCCTCTTTGCACCAGAATTGCTGCAACAGTGGTTCGTCTGCGAAATTTTTTGCTTCTTTCGCATTCATTTAATTGTCTTCCTTCTCTGCCTTTCCGATTTAGTCATATCAAATGTTGCTTGGCATTTGTATGAGAATGTAGCGCTGTTATGTGGATATTCTGTAGGATATCGCTCATGATTTGTTCAATCTCTTCTGTTGATTTGTAGGCATAGTGCTATGACTTGCGATTTTCTCTGAGTTTGACTTTCTTTCTGTTGTGAAGTTGACTAGAGTGGAAACCCTGGTAGATTTCACAATTAGCTGACTGCCAATCTTATGGAGTAAACTTAGATTGGAGAAGAATGTGAATATGAGGTAAAGGAATTGAATTAAAAAGGTGCACAACCTGTGGATGAAATCGTTATTTCAAGTTGATTTTCAAGTTTTATGTGTTTATTTTGTGCTAGGAAAGAGTTTCGAGTGATTAGCTGCACTTTGCTTGTGCTGATGAGAATCTTCAGATTGTTACTTTCATATGTTTTTTGGGTTTTGTGCTGCTCATCAGTGGGAGTATGCTGAATTACTTTTTGCTCTGATTGATATATTATTTTATCAGCAGAAATCAAAGTGATGAAGAATGTTAATCGTTCAATTTATGGATATCATTTGTAGTTCAAGTTGACTATCATTCCCATGTGTATAAGTGGAAGTAATGTATTGAGGTGAAGTTTTTTTTGGTAACATTTTAAATATATTTTATTTATAGATTTGATAAACTGATAAAGAATTTGTATATCAAAATACACCATGCAACACTTCTATGTAGACATCACGGATCATTATTTCCTATTTGTATTATCACATTTTTCATGTTTACTGGTTATGCAGGTTCAGCAAGACCTTGTTCATTGCCGCAACAGTCTATTGGATAATGTAAGTTCCTATCCATATGTCCTTATGGTTATTTAAATGTTTAGGTCCGACATATTAAATTGCAGTTTTTTTTGTTACTTGTTTACAATTAAAGATTTCTCTTCCACTCATTCCCTTATTTGAATATTGTGAACTCCTTTAGGTCCTCATTTATCATCTGACGTTATTATTATGTTTTGTATAATCTACTATGCTGATCAAATATTCCGTTTGAGTATGGAGTGTTGAAATTCCTTTCCCTATTCCCTCTGAAGCCCAATGATCATTCAATTTTCACTTTGCTCTAAACACATTCCTCACTTTGCTTCCATTCTTTCCATCTCCAACATCTCCCTCCCCTCCTTCCTCAATTCCGTCCACTGTTTCCTCTTGTTTCTCCTCTGTTTGGGCCTGATCTTCTCCCTCCCTTCTCATGCCTCTGTCTGTCCATTGAGTTCTCTTTTCTCTGTGCTCAGCAACTGCCTCCACAAACTCAGCTGCTCTCTTGTGCGTAAAGTTCGTTTGTCTTATTCTACTGTGATTGGATCTTGTTCACAGCACTGATCTGAACCTTTTGTCTTACATTTAAAGGCTTTGAAACAGACTCCATAGGACCGTTGTCCCATTTGAAGGGAAAATTAGTGGGCTGGGCTTGCAGCATTCCTCCTTAATTCCATCGAGCCTCCACTGTATTGTTGCTGAATTGTGGGCTATGTTGGGCAAACTATATTTCTTCTTGCAGTTCCTAGAATTCTGCCTTGTTGTTGGAGGGTCCTGGGCTGGGCCTAAAAACCTTCGCGAAGTAGGTCCTCTTGCCAGCCTCATTTGTTGGCCTCTGCTGAAATCTAAATTTCCTCGCCTGCGCACGCGTGTCCACACACTCGTCTCCTCTGTCCTCCCTTTACCGTTGCAGCGCTTCAGNCTGCGCACGCGTGTCCACACACTCGTCTCCTCCGTCCCCCCTTTACCGTTACAGCGCTTCGGCTAGGAATAGGGTTTTCTTCATCGTCAGCCCCTCCTTCCTTCCCGACGCCTTCAAATTGCCCTCCGGTCTCCTCCGCAGCAAGGACACCTCCCGACGAGTCTAATTCCATTTTCCATCGTCACCGATGGTCCATTGCTCTCTGTTGCCGCTCTGCCGACTGTCACCGTCAATGCTGTCTCCGATACCTGCGATACAGACATCCACTACCCCTGTGCCATTTCACCTTCTGGGACCACCATCGTCCTTGATCCTCCCCTTTGCATTCCTAGTGAAAGTGACGAAGAAAGAACAATCAACCTCCCTACGGCAACGAGCCCACGATGTTTCCCCTTCAAACCAAAACTCCCTCAAAACCCCTGATAGCCACTTAGTTCCTTAGGGGTCAAAATACATTTTGAAAACAATTCCTTCGCTTTCTGAGTGATTCTCAGAAATGGCATAGTTCCATGCTCTGCTACCACGGTGAAAACCTTTCTTTGGATAACCTAGGTATGGATATTTACATATACGAGTACCATTGCATGCTATGTAAAGCGACCTTTAAAGTGTATACTTCTAAAGGATAAAAACAATTATTTGCGTTGTACTTTTAATGGTGTTTGTTTTCATGGAAATTGTAGTTCTTGACTCTCATTTTACCTAGGCCATATAGAGATTTAATGAGTACTATAATTTTTTTTTCATAATTTGCTAAAAATAGCCAACTGTGTCTTGAATCTTTCATGCACAGCACATGAATCTTAGTCTTTGCATTCGTGAACTTGCTAATTTGAACCACCCAACTGTTATTTTGCCTGTGTGTTGCTGATATGCATTATGTCATAGGTAGATGCATGTTTTTTACTATCATCAGTCCTTCAATCATTCTATGTTGAGTTTATGATACTATTATGTATGCATTTACATATTTTGAAAAATTAAATATGGTGATTTGTGATATCCTACTGCTCACGATGTATGCTTACTATGTCTACTCTTGCTTTGCTAGGTGAGCAATTGTGTATCTCCCATAAATGAACCTCCTGATAGTTCCGATTTTGAGTGAACGGGAGTGAAGCTTTTCATTTGAGATACATATTGATGCCTCGTAGGTAAATCAGCGTCATGGGTTAAATTTGGCTGCTCGAGAGTATCTTATTGTTGGTTCCTGCCTATCTCTGTTTATAAATCAAGGAATGAAATTTGGTGTAGTTGTGTTGCTTCTCATCAGATGATTATGCCTTCAGCTCCTCGTTTGGGTACATCATTTTGTTGTCTTACAACTACAGTGTTGATCATCATAACGGTCAGGCTTCATTTTCTCAAATTTTATTCTGCTACATGCCAATACGTCACTGTTAAATGGATACCGTGTCTTGCACTTCAATGAGGTTGTAGCAAACGGAAAGCCTAAGCATGGGTTCTATTGGATCCGGAGGCAGATGAATAGTGTAGGCCCAACCATAAATCTAAAAGAGGGATATGCCGTGCACTTAGAAGGTCTACCTAGGCTAGGAGGGCCAAATAATGGGCCAAATATTGAGCTTGACTATGAGCCGTTCACAAAAGGGTCAATCGGCCTAATTATGGAAAAACTATGGGCCTTCAAGTGGGTCAACCCTAGGGCCCAAAGGTGGCTAGGTCGCGAGCCGTACCATGGGCACAAACTTCCAGGCCAGTGGGCCTGAATAGGGCTGAATTTCGGCCTCAAGATGGGCCAGCTGGTGAACCAGAAATGGCCGTGATATGGGCCTATGGTAAGCCCGCAATGGGCCTGAATGTGGGCCATGCTATGGACTGAGGCACATGATGGGCAAGACAATGGGTCACGAAAGGGCCTTATATGGGCATGTATTCTGCCACTTTTGGGCCTACTAATGGGCTAGACTGTGGGCACGAAATTGTAATAGGGCCATAACATGGGCCTGAAGGTGGATCGCGATACAGGACTAAGAGCTAAACATGGGCCTAATAGTGGACCAGATGTGGGAATGAAATTATGTGGGCCATGCGATGGAACTTGGGCTTTATAATGGGCTATCCATGGGCCTCAGAGAGGGCCAGGTCGCAGGCCTGAAGGTTAGGTTCAACTATGGGCCTTAATCTTGCGATAGTCCTTGGGCCGGTAAATGTGGACCACATCATGTGCTTAAGTTTAGGCCGAATTACTGGTATGAAATTGGGCCATTTTGGTCCTGGGTTGGTCCATAACGTAGGCCCATGTGCATTGTGATGGACCAGAAGAAATGGGGCTGAAACAGACATTGTTTGGACCTTTTAGATGGGCCAGGCCAGCCATCCCACTAAGTGTATCACGTAGTGGCCCATAGTGAGGCCACTCACCATAACGGATTTAAGCCCGGACGAGCCCACTTAAAACATACTACTCATTTGTGGGGATAAGCTAGAAATGATCTTAGAGGTCGGCCTCATTAGCGCACTGGGCCAATAATTGGATGTTTTGGTCCTGGGACCTGGCCTGAGAAAACATGGGAGCGTGGACTTTTACCAGCCCAGGTAGGACTACATGATGTTAACCTGGAGAGGAGCGTCGACACCCGCAAATTGACTTGCACGAACCAAGCCCATCTAGCCAGCTGTTAGGACAGATGGACCACGGTAGCCGAGTCATAATGGGCCTGGCTTGGAATTACCATAAGCCTATCAACCCATCCATTATCTTCCTAACTAAATCCTCGTAAAGGAACTCATCTTCAAGAAATTAAAATAAAAAGGGGGAAGAAAAGAAAAGAAATACTTTCCTCCGAAATGATATGCGCATTTCAGATAAAATATCATCTTCGGAGGAATGAAGGATCAGCATACACGCCAATGTCTCTGGTTTGGGGTTGAATGGAAGCATGCTGCCATTTAAGACTTTATAGAGCAAACCGATAAAATGACACAACTGCTGCCTCCTCCTCCCAGCATGTTCTCAATCGCCTATTACCTGGGCAAAAAAATCATAAGACCCCTCGATCCATCTGTGAATTAGGAGAAGAGGGCGAACTTGAGAATTTCTTCATCTGATTGTACATGCATAGACCGGAGGAAAACTAGGAAGAGCAATCCTTAAATTAGATGTCCATCTACCCCATAACCAAGTGGCTTAGCATCATTAAAGCAAACCAAACAATGTTACTCACCCACAATCCTCTGTACACACCCCAAGCTTCATGCCTCTTCATCTCATATAGTTGATTGCAAGCTGCATTTCTGGCTTAAGAAGTTGCAAATATGCTACATGATTTGGTTAGAATCAGGAATCACACCTACAGAAGCCATAAATTTAATGACTGAACCTAAATGGCTGAGATAAAACTTAAAGATCAGCATAATAAAAAACTTAGTGAGCATGTGCCAGAAATTACAATGAATAAGATGAGAGCACATTCAACACAAAATTCCACCAATGAAAAAGTTTATATTTGAAATACAGAAGCTTTCTCAAATAATTTGCCGGATCTTGATCATAAAAAATTTCCATAATTATGCAAAGATAATCTCAGACACATCATTGTTATTGTGAAGTAAATGGAAAAAGAATAATGCCGTGCTATATCCAAGGGAGCTGATCCTTGAATGGCACCATAATGTTGAGGTAATGTTTTATTTGGGTCCAAGAACAAATGAGGAAAGGTTATAGTGGCACTAGCCTACAGATCATGATAAGCATCCTATAATCTACAAGAGTATTCATCTAGCATACAAGTGAAAGAATGAGTTACACAAGTTTAGTCTGAACAGTTTCTTTCTGCTTATCAATAATACAAACCTGAACAGTACTAAAAGGGTGACTAATTAAAGAGAAAAATTATGCATGACCATTTACATGCTGAACTATGTATTGCACAAGCACATAACAAGTGTCTTCAATAAAAAAAAAGCACATAACAAGTGTCTTGCATCAGTTTTTTTTTCTTTTTGACTGAAAAGTGTCTTGCATCAATAATGAATGCTTGAAAATGTCTGCGACACATGTCAGCAAGTTTGCCTTTGCGTTAGCATTTCCTATTAAATTGTAGTTAATATTTCAGATACAAGACAAAGGAAGATCAATGTACCTTTTACATAAACTTGTTGAGAAGTTTCTGAGATCCCAATGGATGTTAGATACCTTACTTCCAAGCCCTTTAACAAGGCACGTTATATAGATTTCAGAGCATCTCCTGTATTTGATTGTTTTAAGATCCAATTATGTACAGCAGGGAATCACTTTCTGCTTGAAGTTTCTCAAGGTTTTACCAGGAGAGAGTGGGAAAGAGAGAAGTTGGTCAGTATACAATGAATCATATTTGGGTTTTGGTTAATAAAAATTTGAAAGGTGGCAGTGATGTATGATATTGTTTGTTTGATATACCAATTAGCTTTCCATAACCAATGGAAAATGTTTTGATGAGGATGTAGAATTGATTATTAAAGCAAAGCAAATGTTGATGGGGAAAAGAGCAACTTACACATGGGATCTATATGAATGTGTGGGATTTGAAGAAAGCTTCAGATTATGCACATTAAAGCAAAAAAGGACTGGGATCTTATGTAAATTACTTGGAACTTGCATGATGAAAGAGAAGTAACTGAAATATTAAAACAAAAATATTTTTCCTGCTGAAGTTAATAAGGGCAAATAAAACTCAAAGATAAGAAGATATTTCATTAGAAATAAAATGCACGAAACACGAAACCAAAGGTTGTGATCATGGTCAGTGGCCAAGCTTAAGAGTGCTTGTTTAAACAGAATGGAATGTGACCTCCTGAGGATAAGTTATCTGATTTTACTGAAGAAAAGCTGCAATAATGCAAAAAGATCCACTTTGAGGATAAATGATGTGTACTAAAAAATGAGATGAACAAAGTCAACAGCTCTTACCTGAAGCTCCTTAGATATCACATACTTCACGAGTAATTTAATGTCAATAGGGACACTATCTTCCCCAGATTCAGTAGAGACTAAAATAAGTGCCGTAGCAGAAAAATACAAGAACATGAGGCAGAAAACATTATGAGAATCACTACATGCTCATTTTATGACCAATAGTAAACATATTGACTAAGAGGACAAACCGTTAGCCTTCTCAGAAACTAGAAAGTAAGCTAATTACTGATGTGCATTGAGAAACAGATACATCATAGACAAGAAACAATTTCAACAAGGCCATAATATCCACCAGCCCCACATAAACAAACATGAAGCTATTATTTATGCACTCTACTTATAAACAAGTTGCAGAAATCAATTTCCATGAGATACCTTCAGGAATATTTTCTGGAATTCTAGTTTCACCCTTCAACAGCACAACTTTATCTGGAGGAGACTTTGGAAAAGGTCCATCAGGTACCTTCATTATATGGAGAAAAAGATAAGACGACGAGCACATATACTAACAATTTGCAATAGACACGTAACTAATGACAAATTACATCTTTGATTTCCACATCTCTTTCATAAATGTAAAAATGGCTCCACATGACAAACAGCTCCTTTAAATTACAGAGGATCTCCAGTTATGCAGACTATGCAAGAAATAATCCACGAGAAGGTAACCTCACCTTTTTCCCAACAAATTCCACCAGGAAAACTGGTAAAACTCATCTCTGACACTAAATTACTCAAAATAAAAATGGCAAACTTCATTGAAAAAGAGTTACCTCCAAATTCTTAATTCGAAAGCACTATCCACATCTTCAGATGTCACACAGGTCGCCTTGACTAGCGCATGCATCTGATGGCCCCCGTGTTATCACAGAGGAAAATTCAGGCTCGTCTCAAATCCACACTGACACTTCTCCACCACTACAAATCCTCTTGGAGAGACCAATTCCATCCAGTTACTAATTCATTAAAAAAAATTCCTTCGAGTCCTCCACGGATATAACTCTAATACTTCCCAAATGGCGAACATACCAAGTTTCTATCTAGGCTTTGCAGTCAGAATCTAGAGATTCCACAACAGTTTAACTTCTATTTACGTAGTAGACATGTAATTTTGCGAAAATTTTATAGTTACCAACATATTTCGCGGATTCGGGACTCAACATCAAGCGCAAGAGCCACGGCGAATCAGGAGACAAGTTATTAATGCCGATGCGCTGAGCGAGCTCATGGTTCGACAACTCTTTGCTGAAGGTTCACAGGAAAAGCTTTCACGTGGGAGATCTCTGCCCATCGATTCGTCAAACATCCAGGAGCTCGATCAGGAACCCCAAGTCGCAAGCCAAGCGGCGCGATCTTCCAGCAAATGCACCAGGCATGGCGCGGATTTAAGAAGAGTCCACAAACGGAGGGCAAGAGAACGCGAGAGCATCGAATCCCCGAGCCTTCACAACTACGTCGACGGAGAATTCGCACGATGGAAGAAGAGTTCAAACTTCAAATAACCACCTCTCCGGCGCTCGCCGCAAGCGGTTTGAGTCGTTTGACTCCCCCAACCAATTTGGCGGGTGCACGGTCTCCCGCCGACTGACTGAGCTCTTAATGGGCCGAATCATGGACCAAGTTGGGCCCCCATTACTTGGGCCAGGAATATAATGATAGGCCCGTAAAGATATTTGAGCCTTGATTGGGCCTAAAAACGTGACATGTCCATCGACCAAGCACACTTCAAAGGTTGGGTTTTGCTCAACTCCTATCATGCATTCAGTTTCTGAACCAACACGATGAGCTTCAAGGTTTCATTTCGCATTTTTCTAACTTGGCGAGACCTTATCTTGGACATCAAACCAATATCTTAAACGTGAGTTTAGTGTAATATTGGCATTCTCCATTTAAAACCAAGAAATCCCTATTCAAATCTTGACCATGAATTTTTCATGTACATTTAATCCCCTCGTTGATATACATGACATTCTCGGCACCTGACGGCTGCCTCTACCTTCTGTATTTCGAGTAGATGGGTCTGACTGAAGGTTGTCGTCGACTCACACAATGGACTACTCATCCGTTATAACTTCTCCTGCTCCTGCTCCTGCTGGTGAAATTCACCCTTTTGCACCTCGTGGGCATTACTTCGACTTTGGATATGTAGAACGAGTGAATCATAGACATAGAAAAGGTATAGCACTTGATCCATGATTCTCGAGCGTATTATATATGGATGTCAACCCCTAATAGGTACGATACTGTCGTCATATCAGGTAAAATTCACAACGAAGCTCATCGACATCAGATCTGCTGCACCAGTTATCGGGTTTCTCAGCTGGCCCACAGACACACACGCACACATGCATATAGTGTCATTAACATTTACTACACAAACTTACAGATGCTAGCTAGTAATATCAACGGTGAAGGTTATACTACTGGAGCTCGTACATCAGGTGTATATGCCTGTAGCTGCATCAGTCACATGTAGTGAAACTGTTCTTTCTTGACGATAGAAGAGGGGACGACAACGAGGGATCCTGAAATTGTTATACGTCGGAGTCGAAGATCCGCGCACTAGTTCTTGTAATACATACATGTATATCAGTACAGCCAACCTGCAGTATGAGGTTCAGGGCATCTTGCAGGAGAGAAAAGGGAGCAAATTTGAACCAAGAATGACTCGCCGGAAAAAGGATGACACCCAGTATAAGCCCCAACCCACACGGATCAATCAGCCGGCAAGGCAAGTTTTTCCTGGCTCGTATTTACTCTCTTCCTCTTCCTTCGTATGCAAGATGGCAGAACTGACATTTCCTCGGTGTATCTATACGGGGCTTAATCCCAACTAAATTAAACCAAAATCCTCCCGGTGGAATGTCAATGCGATGTACTATTTGGCGATCTGATCGGGGTCTACTTACCCCGGTTATGTAGTCTTTAATTTTCTTCGAGATAAATGTTTATTTTCCTTGTCCTTTAGTGCCGCCCTGGCGAAATAATAATAATAAACCAGAAGTTACATAGATCACGGGGGGTATGGTAATCCCGAGGACATCACCAGACAGGGCTCGTGCTTTTCATTAATTTATGAAAATGATACATATATAATTTCTAATGAATAAGGGGGAAAAATGAAAAGACATCTTATGCCTTGTAGCTATTTAGGATATATTAGGGTTTAATCCTCAAATCACCTCATCAACATCTTAAAATTTCAATTTTCTGATTATACAGTAGATATATATATATATATATATATATATATACACACATATTAGTTTCTTTCTTTTGACTCGTTTGGTCCCTCTGATCCAATGTACAAAATGTAAACTTTTTTTAACAAAATTTTAGAACTTTATTATGCATACCAAATTGTTATCGAGTCTTATAACAAAATACTAAAATTTCTTCCCTCCCTCAATATGAAATTATGGTTGGACAGAATTTTACCGACAAATCAAGATTTTGTTGTGGTGCTAACAGTCGGTAATACTGTTGATCTTCGAGAATGTGTACACATCATATATTAATGAACATTGATTTGGCGCAAACTTTCATAAATATGGTTCAACTTTTGTATGGAACATGTGTGTGTGTGTATAAAATGGTCACTAGAATAGAATAAGCACAACACCAACAACGTTGATCGAGATTGTGATTGCGAGTTCAAGAAGGAAGGCATTGGCATGTCAAGATTGAGATCTTATATGTAATTTCAGATGAGATTCTGGCTTTATGCAAAGGCCATCCCCACGTGAACAAATAAGAAAGCTCCATAATCGTATTATTACTTTGATTCTCTTCTCCTCAACTCACCCTGGTGGTAATTAATTAGGCGCCTACCCAAGAGTCTCGCAACTTGGATAAAGATATCAGGAAGCTACACAGCACACAAATATATATACATATGAGTTGCATCAATTGAAATTCGGTACTAATATAGATTAGATTGGGTTTGTTCAATAATACACTTTTTTTCTCTTAGATAATGACTTATATTTGAATTTGATGAATAAAAAAAATTATGATTATTAGAATCTTATCCTCTACATAGGGAAATTTGGATTAGTGGTAATCCATTTAATTTCTCCTTACCAAGGGCGTACATATAAAATATTATTCATTGAGTGACATCAATATAATAGTCACCGCAAAAGACTCACCTACCGGGGACCCTTTGAGGACTATATCCTTCAAAGTCGCTTACACAAATTATATTTAAACTGATCCATCACACGAGTTTATATGATTTCCATGTTGTACACAGGGATCTGTCGGGCGCAAAATTCGGACCCCACGTGTGATAAAAAAAAATAATGATGACCAAGTAAAATGAGTACTTGAAAATTAGTTAGAACTCATGAATTATAGGTTAAGAAAAATATATAGGAGATAGAGGATGGGGGACTTTCTAAAGGCAAAGCAAGCGAAAAATGAATCCATGGTGACATAATTTTGCGTTGAAATAGAGATTATATTGTTCTTGGAGAGGGTCAACTAAGAAGATGCTTATATTCATATCATTCTACAGTGACTGTGGAAATGTTTCATTTTCTTTACTATGTTAGAAATATTATATATTTTTAGGATTATTTAAACCATTGAATCTCCTATTAAACACAAAATCAAAACATAGAAGGAAAAAAAACCCATGAATCTACGGCTGAAAAACTGTTGTTCATTCACATCACAGGGCAATTAAAGTCCAAGCAAGAGGCAGATATGATCCGGGAAGTGTTTTTACTGGTTATATAATTTGCTCCATGGATGGTGGAATCCATTCAGGTATATGTATGCAGGTTTTCCCATCATTCTTCCCAAAATAGGATTGATTCAATTTTCAACATAAACATTAACTCGAGATAATAATATAAGCTAGACGTAATGAGTTAAGGGAGTACCATACAGGGATACAACAAGAAAATATGTACAATACAGTATTTACAAGCGACTGATCATTTGAAATATTTGATGAATCAATGGTCATACGTGTATAAACATATGCTGCTCCAGAAATGCAAATCATAGGTCCAGGTGGCTGCCCCGCATGTGAAGAAAGAGAGCAAGCCTGAACCAAGAATAACTTGCCGGAAGAAGGCACCTGGGCAGCCGCCAGTGTAAGGGGCGAGGACCTCTCCAGCTAGCCGGCAAGTCATCCTTGGCTCACGCCTACTCTCTTCCTCATCATATGCAGGAGGCTTACCTGAAGAAATTAGGACACCATTCTCTCTCTCTCTCTCTCTCTCTCAATCGAGCTATGGAAATGGGAAGTTCTTCGAGGTTTTTGCGTGCTTATGGGCATTTCGTGGTTCTGAGCCTCTAAGGATATTTATAGATGGCTGACGAGGTTGAAGTTTTGGTTCCAAGCTGTGTGGAGTGGAGTGCAAAACTGCAAATTGCTCCCTTATTCTTATCCATTATGTTCTGTAGGGTAAGATTCTTCGTTCTTTTCTTCTCATGGGCTCCATAGTATTCAGTCCCAAGTTGGGTATCTTCCTTTCCTCCCCTTCTTGCTATGCTCCGTGAAATCAGCTATTTTCCATTTTGGAACCAATATATTTCAAGTCTTGTTGACCGGGATGTGAGGTCTTGAGTTCTCGAGATTTGATTGGGCTCCAGGCAAGTTTAATGAACCTCTCGATGGTTCTGGCCATTGGTCCCTCAGGTGCAGCTGTCGTGGTCGCTTAATTCGCTAGGACTTGCTCCGGTAGAGACCGAACAACACAAGGCCAAGACCCAACTTCTTCATTAGATAGTGGCATTACCGTACAAAAACAAGACTACAGCTACCAAGCGTCTTAATTTGAAAAGAAGGATTGACTGGTCGTTGAGATATAAATTACAAACGATAGAGCCATCCGTAGTTATAAGGGAAATTGTTAATGGTGATCGAGTGGAATTTGTTGTTGGAATGTCAAAGATAGCGACATGGTCAGAGATAAGATGTTGACTTTATGCAGAGGCATCCGATGATAGCTACTACATGACCTGTATGGTACCACAACAGTAAAAGTTTACTCATTTTTCCAATTACGCGGCCCCCTTTTCAAAATCGGTCCACCAATTGGCAGAATTTTCATAATATATTTTTTTATTTATAAAATTTAAACATAAAATTTTATTTGAAAAGGAACATAAATTATTTCAATAAATTCATATTAGGAATTTTCGTTTTATAGCATGAAAATCAGCCATATGGGATGATGCACTTTCAGAAGTACCGCCTGGAGACCTTTCCATGTTGATCGGCTCCTTCAGATCAGCCACTTCTTGTATACATCGGTTCATGGATTGATGATATGCATATATATATATATATATATGCTTACATACATACAAATAGAATAAAGTAAATTTCAACACTAAATAGAATATAAGTAATGGGCCGCAACAATGTCCACTGAAGATGCCAATTTTCCAGGTTCGGCAAGAATATTAGAACCATATCGATGAGACAGAATCGCATTTATCCGGTCCAAGGGACCTTTAAAAAGAGAGGTAAATGAGAAACTAGTTTGACGTAGTGGTGCCTCCTCCAATGTTTTCAGAGTAAAATGGTGTACGTTTGATTCTGTCGTGTAAGATGGACTTGGCCTAACCGGTGCACTGTCATGGCCGAGTCTCTGAGATTGACCTACTAACCTCGGTGTATGACCCGTCCAAAACCGGCTTATCCGGAGGGGTTGCTTCTCATGGACCAAACCAGAAGCTTTGACAGTGAACGAGAAGTTGTTGCAGACAACCAAATTGGCTGGACAATTCCCCCTCTTGCTTGCTTAACTATTGTATTAGCTTCTCGAGGAATGTATACGATGCGCTCTTGCTGCATTTTGTCCGTGATTCCAGGTATGTCTCTGATCAAAGCTCGGGTTTCCCATGGAACCTCGCGGCCAGCTAATTCCGATCGATCAGGCTTCTGCGTATACACAGCTGATGAGCCTGTTTCCAATACTAGCGATGCCCGTATGATTTTCAGCAGCTGCATCTATCCATTCATTCAGAAGCCACCGCTTCAGCGGCTATGGCAGACCGAGCGGGATTCTGCGCTAGCTGGTATGTTAACGGCTTGGGCGACGCTGGACACGAGTCGCATTGTTAGGTTTGGATACAATTTCAACAAAATGTTGCTGGCAGAGTAATGACTATTTGACAATAAATATGCCGTGAGTATCGGTAGCGGACGGCAGGTTCCAGTCTGGCTCGACACGTTTGCTGACCCAACAAGAAGAATAAAAAATAAATCACCATGATTAATGAGAGAATAAAAAGTAATTTAGGGGGGAGACACGAAAAATAATAGTTCATTAATTTATTAATTGTGCTCGACTTTTTTTATTTATGGATGAAATGGAATCCAATTCATTTAATGTGAGCTGTAGATTTCTCGTTGGACGTCGAAGTATGGAATCAAACCATTGGTTTTATGCCCTTTATAATTATTCAAAGTATTTTAGGAAAGATAACTTCAACATTCAAGCTCGAAAGTCAACAGGTGCCTACCATTCCTGGAACGATTGACCCCCGATAGAACTGAATCCCCAAACCGGTTTCAAACCGATTGAACCCGAAAACAAGAAAATCAGGGTAATATTCCGATTCCGCTGTGCAACACTCAAACCAATGATCAAGAAAGTGAGAGACAGACCGAAAGGTTGGAAGACAAAAGAATCCTAAGAATGGTAAGTTGATGCCACTGCCTACCTGAAGAGAAGTATAGAAAACGATGGAGGGTCAAATCGGTCAAGTCAAGTTACGGATGAATAACCGATTACTACGTATATTGTAAGTTCATATAGAGTAATGATTACTGCTTAACATGGACGTGCAAATTGAAGGTAATGGATGACAAGGAATTAGTTAGCCCTATATAAGTTAGGTTTTTTCATTATATTCTTTAGAAAAACCATCAACCACTGTATTGGAAAAGAAAAGCCGAAAGCTGAAGAGGAGCCAACTTTGCAGATCTCCATATCCAAGGCTACACTAAAATCCAAATCTGTCAAGAGGAAAAGGAACGGTCCTTTCCTTTGAAAATGCAGATTCACCGAACACTAAACCAGCTGATGTCATTGCAGATGCTCGAGGAATGAATAGAATCTTCCATGGCCGCAATTTCAGCAGTTGAATTCCAGGTCCCAGATCAGCAAAAGGAACGAGTCATATACCGCAATGCTGCCCTTTTCATGATATTCAGTTAGTCGGGGGCAACTAAGGAAGTACATCTGCTTTCTTTCTAAATCATCATGGTCCTGAAACAAGTGAAAAGTATAGCCAGCATTTGAGTACTCCATGCATCCATTTTCATCAGAAAGATGACAAACTCTACTAGCGATGAATAAATATGCGTCTGAAAGGTAGAAGAACGGGAAGTGTATTTGCTTGATGAGCAACAAACGATCATAGCCATGTGACAAATAGGCAGAAACATGAACACAAAAGGGAGAGGAAAAGAAGTAATCATCAATAAGGAGGAAGAAAGAGTAGAATTTGAACGTAAAAGCAATTTGTCCTTGCCAAGCACTCAATTTCCTTCCTCGACACGGGTCTGCTGAGTCTCACATGAGAAGAAGAGAGAAAAATGTAGCCAAGAACAACTTGCCGGCTCTTAAATTTGTTACAGTCGCAGCATTTTTGTCTCAATGCTCTCATTTCCAGTATGGAATGAGCATACCCACCACACAATCTTTGGAGCCTGAATGATCAGAAATCAGGACCCAGAAGACGTGATGGCCGTTGGTGAAACCCCATACAGGAGCTCACTGAATATTTGAGCTGTTATGTTGGTGCCGGCAAGTCATCCTTGGCTGCATTGAATCTCTCTACCACTTCATGTAAGACTCAAAGACCAATCCCCTTACCCCCACCCCACAAACACCATCCTGCGGTGATGAGCTTATCCTATTTTCTGAGGCTTGGATACATGGTTCTATCTCTTTCATCTCAATGCATGTTTCGATGATTAGATGGTAGAATTGACACTTATATATACAGGAGAGGAGTAAGCACTTATATTCGCATATTATTCTCATTCTAAGGATAACATTCCTAAAGCAGAAAGGTCCCCTCTCTGGCATTAATCCATTGGTCCCTATTACCAAAAACCTTCCTCTCACAATCTGCAACTTTGAAGATATGCATGGGGTCAATAATTTATGGAAGGAAAAGTGTGATTATTAGCTGGTGAGAGGGAATAGGATCTCTGAAGGACAAAAAAGGGAGGAAAAGCATTGAAGGAGGGATGATGATAGGAATATGATTTGCCAACTGAGTTGATACCAATATGAACGTCTAGAAGAACTATTTTCCTTTACTCCCTAAACACCCCTCCCCCATACTCTGAACTACCACTTAATAGTTGATCCACAGTAGTCAACTTCCCCAAAGATAGTAATATGCTTTTGAAGAATCCATTGCTTATAGTTACCACATCTTGCCCTCAAGCCTGCTCAGAGACTTGTTGGGCCCACTACTTTATCACTCCAGAAGGATATAGCCAAACCTGCTGAGACTATTAGTCCTCAGACCTAAGCATCAATGATTGACCTGTATATTACTAGATATGTTTACAAGTTTTTAAGCTGGTTGAAATTCTCAGACTCCCTACTGCTTTTCTTTTCAAACGCTCATCCCAGAATAGTAGCTAAGAAACTCAGCTCTAGAATGCTAGATTTCGCTTCCTTGTTAATTCAGCTAATTGCTGTGGCATTGGCCATTAGTTACAGGCAGATGTCGTGCAAGCCCAAAAAGATGAGATGATGCCAGAAGAGAAGCTTTCTGGATTGTTCCTTCTTGTTTTTTTCACAAAGAAAATATTAGCAGTGGCATGAAAAAGGAGAACAAAACTTCAATCAGACAATTGCTTTTCCCAGGATATTTCCAGATATAATCTGTATTGAAAGATATGTCAGTGACTTTTGAAAGAATACCAAATAAATTTGATAAAGGGGAATCCATCTCCATCTCTCTCTCTCTCTCTCTCTCTCTCTCTCTCTCTCTCTCTCTCTGAGATTCGAGCTGAGTGGTTTTGACCCTTCGATATAATTATTTTGGGACAGAGCATCAGGTCAGTGTTTTTGGTATTCAATCTTCTCGAAGTATACATTCTAATGGTCTAAGGAAGTTATTCTCTTAACTAATACATATGCTCTTTCAGTTCCGTGTATGCAGTACATAACTTGTTTATGCGAATCTGATTACTACAACTTATTCTGTTCTGCGTAGAAAAATCAAAGTCAGATTGCTAAGTAGTAATTATAGTAAAAAGTTTCAGGAAACGTGAAGAATTTACCTGTTATGGTCATTTCCAGCGTAGGTTCGTAACGTAGAACTTGATAGGAGTTGCACACCTAGGAGCTTAAAATATCCATCCAACGACAAGATTAACCCTCTTTAAGTAAGACGTTGCAATGCAAATGGACAAAAATAAAACAAATTTTCCATCTACTAAGCACATCAAGAATATTAAAATTATGCTACAAGGGAAAAATAAATAGTATCAGAGAAAAAGAAAACAAATAGGAAGACAAAAGGAACTTGTAAACTATCTTCAGCAAGACCATTAATCGCAGTACAGCCGATTCTGGGATACTAAGAACACTTCCAGGTGTCAGCCTTCATATGTGACTTTAACAATTGACATTATATTCAACTCAGCACATCTTCTTTTGCCATTATGATGGACGTCTTGACTAATTTACCGCGAGGTCAAAATGTGATCATAACTAATCAAGTAAATGGTTGCATCAAACATAGGTGCTAAAGGATTGCAGGACTACATTAAGCAACCAGAAGATGCAAAATGTACTAAAGCCTCCTCGATTTGAACATGAGAAGCAAAAGTGGATATCATGGGATTCCAGGACGTCATTTTTCTGGGGCATATTCTCAAAAACATCCTGACCATCATCTAAACTCCCACACTTAGCATACATATCAATTGAGGCTACCTATGTATATCATTCTTTATTTTACAGCTTGATATGTGGCTCCTCTACTCATTTCCCCCAAGTAAAACAGCTCTAACTGAGACACACAGAGACAAGACCATAGCCAACATAGTGTGGTCTATGCTTGCCTTTCTCATGCAACTGAGTAGCGTGATCACTTCATCTCCATACCATTTTGAGCATATCTGCCACAGATTACTAGAAGTAAAAGGTTTTAAATTGTAAATTCTACATCAAATGTAACTTATGGAGGCTCAACATAACATGGAGATCATCAGAGAATTATGCAACAGGTTGTTTATATTAATGTCCGACTCAGAAAAGATCTGCATCAGCTCCAGAAAATATCAAGACACGAAGAAAAACAATATGTGACCATGTCAACCAAATAACAGCGTCCTTCCTCTCCATCCCAGCATAGAATGTCCTTGCAGAATCTAGATCCCTGCACCTACCATACATCTCAATAAGAGCAGACCTTGCGAACAAGTTGAACTCCACCTCATTCTCCATGGCAAACCCTTCGATCGGTCTTCCCGTGATCAGATCCTGAAAGTCCTCTTACGCTGAAAGATTTCTACAGCAGTCATTTTATTAGGAACAAAACCTGCACCATTCATTTTCCTAAGATGCAGGAATGCATCGAAGGCCCACCCCATCTTCACATATCTTGAAAATCATAGAGGACCAGGAAACCACATTCCTCTCATCAACTCCATCAGTCAAGTTACGTGCACGATCCAATTCGCCTCACCTTGCATACATCGTGATCAGCAACTGGGTCAAGCTATCAGCCATCTCCATCCCGAGTTTAAACACAGAAGCGTTCGTTGGCGAACTTCTTGCGTCTCAGGCATAAAAGCTTCTCAAGGGCCAAGTCCCCGCTTCTTTTCTGCGGTGCAATGATCTCCGGGGCCCTCACATCGAAGGCGAAATCATTCGGGCGTAGGCTTCGGTGGGAAATAATAGGTTAAGCCAAGGGCAGGCATGCCTTTAAGTCATGCTTCTCTTCGGAGTTTATGGGCATCCGTGTGTGGATCTGTTGGCCTGGTCTCGTCGACTTGCTTCCCCTGAGGACGGAGAATAGAGTTCCTATTGGACCCTCCGCGCTGGGTCTTCTTGGAGATGGGTTAAGATGGCGGGAAATAACGGGTCTCAGTTTGGATTGAAGCGTTTGTCTGCATTTAAAAAGAGCCGACAGTAACTTATGAGAACAATTTAGGGCTTCGTGAAAAGGCCCATTGGGCTAATTATATTGTTAGATGGGCCCAACGTGGGATGAGCGGCTAACAAGGTGCGAAGCACGGAGGAGCCGGCGAGGGTTAAGTCAACAAAGCCGAAGAAGAACCTCCCCGGGGGCTCCATCGAAAGCCTTCGAATGGTACTCCTAGCTCGGGAATGTCTGTACGACCAAGTTCGTATGATTACACTAAAACTTTATCGAGCGTCGAGCCCGAGGTGCCAGCGGTGAGATCTCCCGATTCTGTAACCAGACTGCATCGAGATTCGTCGAAGCCATTGATCCTCGCTGCACCGTTCACGGCAAAGGCAATAGGGTTCCATCCGGTTGAGAACAATGACAGTATGCACTCTGCAAGTGACAACGCAGAGAGGCACGTGAGTTAGGGCATGTGACAATGAATGGCTTTTATCGATAACAAGACGACAACATGCATTGAAACATCTGAATCCCCAGATCTCCTCCCCCACTGCCACTACCATTATTTTAGCATTTTGCATTGTACGGCAATCGCATTTGTTTCTATTCCCCTTTCCACTTGCTCGATAATTTTTTATTTTTTTTTAGAACCAATCTTCCTCCATACGCGCCTCATGATATAGACTTGACAAAGGGATTTTCTCCAATTCAATTTCTAATCGGGTGGTCAGTCTGTTTAGAGTTTAAATTCTTTTAGTTATAAATTTTCTCTTTTTTTTTTGAAATCAAACACATAGTATTGTTTAAAAGGATTAAGAGGATACTAAATCTATCATATTTGTTTATTAATTTTTTTATTAATGTTATGAAAATATATTGGTAGGGTTTTCTTTAATGTTCTTAGCCGATCGGATCCATTTAAAAATCATTTATTTGTTCCATGGTCAGAATTAAATTATGTTATATATATATATTTAATAATACCGCAGCCTCCGGGTCTGACGGGCTTTGATGGCGGAAATTCTAGTGCACGCGAATATTAATTTTTTTATGTGCATAATACTAATTAATTAACCTTACGTAACATTAAAAACATATTATCAAATTAAATTTTATATTCGAGATCTGCAATATACGACTAGAAAATACAGCTGCTATACATATCTGAATTCGAGAGCCAGTTCTTAAAGCAGGAAATAAATTGTTTATGTGAATTCCTAAATAAGTTACCGTTGTTGCTTATCCTAGGTTTACCTCAACTGGCAACTGAGTTACAATTTTTTTTCCCCAGCAAAGAGAATAGAAGAACCTAAATCTTCTTTAACCTCACTATGCCATAATTAATTGTGTATATTTAACATTTTTACCTGATAATTGTTTCGGTTATAGAAGATGTTGTGAATATGGAAGGAACTGGACCGAGAAGGAATAAATCGATGAAGAGAATCCTATTGATAATAATTGAGTTCACGGCATCTTGATTCAAAATCTCATATTGAAAATGATGTCACTAGATCTAATCATCTTCTCATCATCTACAATGGTTAGGCCTCTTAAGAGAATTTGCATGAGTGAGTTTTTTTTTCCAACAGTTTTATAGTATTGCCAATAAAAAAAATGGCATTGGGATATTTCCAAGTAACAACATTCCTCCAGCAATTATTTCACTTGCAAGAAATAAATAAAAGAAATTTTGAAGTATCTTTTTTTTTTAATCTTAGCAGTTAAAATGATTGGGAAAATAGATTAAAACTTTAATATGTACTAATTTTTTACAAATAATATATATTTTCAATGTACTTACATGTCTAATATTTCTGATATACGCAACTTAATAAACAAAATAATGGTATTCAAGCTCTCGAATATTCTTAATATTTCTTATTAGCTTTATGAGACATGCACCCTAATATGTAATATGACATACAGGCGATTTTTTTTTGGCACTTTAGTGCAGGAGGGCAACTGATTATCAGTCAAACTTTGTCATTAGTACTCGAATTTATTGACCTGTGAGTCACATGTTCAAACACAATGAGGTGTACGTAGCTCCATGCATTGCCCTATTTATGTTAAATCTCCATCGGGCTAGATCATGCTCATGACGGACCCATAAATCTAAGACCTAATGATAATACTAAAATTTCTCATAATACCTAAGATTCTCTTATCAAATTTCTAATTAATGTGAGCTATAGGTATGGAGAGTACTCATACAACTACCCAGAGAAAAGCATGTGTACACATGCCTCACCACGTACACCTAGCTCACAGCATTCTATGATGGAGGACACGAACTGAAACAAGAATTTGAAAAGGATAAAAGAGAGAGAGAGAGAGAGAGAGGAGTCAAAAGCCACAGTCCTCAGTATCCTTTACAATCGTAGTGGTTAACAACCATGGAAGAGAAGCCAAGAGGGGAAAAACAAAAAAAATATGCCACAAAGAGAAAAGGTAATGCGATCCGGCTGCCCCCACCCCACCAATTATTGACAAATGATAATAGGACTAGTGCAGGACAAGGAAATTATTTGACAACAGATTGAACTGCCATTTCATCCCTACCAAACAGAAACCCTTTAATGTCTCCGACAGTATCGTGTTTGGTCCACCGGATAGTATTTGAGATTGACACTTCTTAGTTGCATGCTACTCGATTCAGTATCGTGAGTCGCTGCATGTCGGTTCGTGTGATACATTAAGAGCCGGTTTATTGCCAATTCGAATGACAACTGCTTTACTGTTCCGATTATCGATAGGCTGTGTCTCGAGTCAGCCGTACCAAATCATAATTGCCAGGTTTTTTGGTGATTTAATCTCTTACTGGGTTTTTTTAGGACAGTGTTTGAGGCAAAATCCGATTCGCTTTTCAAACCGTCCGAGGCTTTGACATCCAACATGTCCTGTCAATAGACGAGCAAACCCTCTTAGCAAATAATGATGGTTGGTTGAAATTCAGATCTTCGTATTCTATTATTGCAAAACATTCGAATGATGGTTGCCAATTCGATTATTGACAGGCTGTGTCCCGAGGAAATTGTACCAAATCCATCCTAATTGTCATGTTCTTTAGTAATTTAATCTTTTATTGAGCCTTTTTTTATGACAGTATTTGAGGTAAAATCCGATTTCCTTTTCAAACCCTAGAAGGTTTTGACATCCAAACATGTCCCGTCAAGAGCAGAGTATAACAGTGGTGAGACCAAATTTAAAATTTCATAGTCAAATATTATAAAATAAAAAAATATATATTATAATAATTTTATCAATTAATTATGTGAATAAACTCTGATTTAAATTAATTGATAGTTTATTAAATTTTTGAATACATAAATTAATTAGGGTTTGACAACATTGTCCATTAGGGTTTCATATGGAAATTAAAAAAAACCTTTTTTTTTTTTTACAAACCCATGATCACCTCTAACTCACGATAAAATATTTCTTAATTCCAACTTTTATCCCCGATCCATTGTGGTGTTTCGCGTTCATCGTTTCCCATTTTCATAATGTCCATTTCCCCCACTTTCTAGAGCGTCGCTTCTTGATTTTGCCATGAAAAAGTCAGGGCATCGATCTAATACATGTCCCCATCGGCATAATCTATTCGCAGGTTCACATGACCAACATCTTACGGGAGTTGCTTTCTAGAGATTAGACATTACTAAGAGTTGTTGGCGTAAATAATTGAGTAATAATAAAGGCGGGTTCGGTGAAGTTCGGGACCCATTTATCAGATTGGCTTGATGATGAAGCGTTCAAGGACATATAATTATGAAGATTTTCTTATTTTGGAATTTGATTTGTCCTCATTATAAATTTCTCTCTTAATTATTAAAAAAAACAGATTATTAGTTCAAAAACAAATATAAAAAAGGGTAAATAAAATTAAAAAATCCCTCGATAAATTGAACATAACTTTCTTAATAAAAAAGCTTAAATTAAAAATGATGTGAATTAAGAAAAAAACAAGTTTTTTTCCCACTCACATNTTAAAAAAAACAGATTATTAGTTCAAAAACAAATATAAAAAAGGGTAAATAAAATTAAAAAATCCCTCGATAAATTGAACATAACTTTCTTAATAAAAAAGCTTAAATTAAAAATGATGTGAATTAAGAAAAAAACAAGTTTTTTTCCCACTCACATTAATGATAATTTCTCAAGAAACCTGAGTGGTCGAGACGAGGAATCCAAAGTCAGTCACATGTCGATCTTGGAGGTGAAAGTCTTGACAGATCAATAAATATATATGCAGCGAAGGGTACAGGGTTTTTCTAGTACCGAAGAATAAACATATAAGTTAGCACAAATGTACGGCTCAAGCAAAAAAAATGTATGCTTAATTTATGGAATTATAAATTTAATTATCCTTTCGTATTTACCATATGGAGTGGATTCATCCTCGCTTGGATATCTTCAGATCTACAGACTTGTAAGATTTTTAATGCCGTAAAAATGATAATAATTATAAATAAATAAACAAATAAAAACACTTGGGTAGATAATAATCAAACGAAGCAAATTGTTGTCTACTGCCACTATCTCCTTTTTCCTTATCAAGCGAACTCCGATGTCAAAAGGAGACTTTGACACACCGAATGACTCGAGGCCAGTGGATTCCCATAAAGCTATGGCGTTCCCTCCTGATCAGTCACGTCCTCCGTAGCCGTTCGGTAACTTATTGTGCCGTGGACAAATTGATCCGGCGACGAAAAGAGGTCAAGAGACCCATCTCTCGAAAAGACTAGTCAATGAAGATACTGCCACTCGAACTCAATGCGGGGGCATATAGGTTAGACTCAAAATATCTGCCGGAGATATGAGTTTACGAGTTGGTGGACTAAAAGAAAGCGAATGCCACAAGTTACGTCCTCCATAGGTATCCGATAAGACGGCTGAGTGGATCCTTAAATAAGCACTAATGAGGGATAGAAGATAATAATAATAATAATAATATACTTATCTTAGGGCTATGCAAAACCACTGGCCAAACAAACCCATGCATTGATTAAGCTCATTACGTCAATGTGTACACGCCAAAAGCAAAACCAATTACTAAACCTTTTTATGATGGGCATGACCGACTGCCCGCCCACATATATTAATTAATTGAATTAAATTAGTTAATTAAAAGATAAAATTTTCATAACATAATTTTTCTCTATTTATAAAACTCTTATTAGTACTACTGGTTGTCCAATCGATTTAGTACATTTTGTAAATCGTACTTGTCAAATTTCACGGCCGAAATACTTTCCGCAAAATAATTTTTTGTTGAATAAAAAGAAAAGTAGTGTTCTGGTTTTCTCGATCAACCACTAGTATGTCCAACAAACTAAACACCTAACAACGAATATTGGTCCGTTTACATAATACTATCAGATAACTTATATAGTATTAAATGAACTCGAAGTCGTTTAAAATTTAAATCTAGATAACACTTTTTTATTTGATATTTTAACGCAATTACGAGAAGATATTAGGAGATTAAATTGAAACAACTAGATTATTTTTGGTGATTTGTTATTTAATAATCCATACATAACACCAAAAAAAAATAATACAGGCTCATTATTTTTTTTTTTACCAATTACTGACAATGAACATGAAAAAAACATTTAAAAAAATGAAAAAAAGATAATTAGATATTGATAACCTGTCAGAGGTGGTGTATTCGCGAAAGAGGGGAATATTATGGACAGATCGGGTAATGAAATGAAGATGGCCCACCCAGAAAAGGGACACCTCTTGCGATGGCATTTCCGTAATAATGCGCACAAGTCGAGGGGTATTTCAGATGGATTATTCTGGGGAAGGGCATCGCCGTGACTTAGCCAGCATGCGACGGTGGGGCCGGCTTGCCCTTTTGCTTTGCAGACGGCTTATCGTTCTTTTATCTTTTGCTTTTTCTGGGAAAAATTCCTTCACATCGTCAATGACATGCTTATCCCCAACGGAGTCCAAAAACAACAAAGATGCCACCCCAACCCGCCTGGGTGCATCCTCAAGAATACTCTCTCACTTCGAAAGGAGATATCATAATTAAATTAATGAAATGGGCATGAATGCGCAGCTGTACTTTCACTTGTTGCTATGATTCCATGTGAATTTTGTCCAATATCTACTGAGAGTACCCTGGTTCTAAGAGTATTTGAAGTTAACATAAGACTNGTTCTAAGAGTATTTGAAGTTAACATAAGACTGATAATGCAACATATATATATATATAAATAAGATCATAGGCTTCTGGTTATTAAAAATAGTTCTCTAATATAGTGAACTAAAAATTATACAAATTGTTACGATATTAATAGTGTGAAATACCACATGAATTGCAATGCTACTTCATAGTTGTAAAATTAGGGATTAAAGGATAAAAAAAATTCAAGCTAAAGCGTGGGAAATTACATGTTTTTGTTTTGGTCTTTTGCTGACTGTGTGGGGAAATGCATATAAATGAGTCGTGTGGATACCGACAATTTTTTGATGTCCTACCTCGCAAGAAACCAATATGGCAATTGAGGAAATTAGATGAACTAGGTGGGCGTAAAAGTAAAAAAAAAAAAAAATCCTTCTGACCTTTTCCTCAAATATGTATTCCCGCATTTTATTTTTGTAGGGTTCCCTCGGTCGCTAGCCACAGGACGCTGGCTTTTGTTTCCCTGAGTTTCGAGTTTTGACCGTTGCTTTTCTCAACGTCTCTCTCTCTCTCTCTCTCTCTCCCCCGTTCAGCTCTGTATCGTGATCACATTACTAACCTTATTCCCTGCTCCGGACCACACCCCAGGTAGCCTCCTCCGCTCTTAACGCATCCATTTTTGTCACAAAGTTTGTAGCTTTTTGCAATTTTTCGAACAGTTTTTGTAGTTCCATCTGAATCCCCGCGTTCTCCTTTCGATTCTAGTTTCCCTTTTGGCTCTGAGAAGCCTGTTTTCTCGTTCTAAATGGCTCAGAGCTAAACAACCTCAGATGTGTTTGGCCATCTGGTTTCTTGACTAGATGAGCTCGTTTTCCAGCGTTTCTGCTTAGGATTTGTGTCTTGATTTTCTGGAAGCTGTTCTCTTTTCCTCTTATTTTTCTCTCTGGGTGGTTTTTTGTGCTTGTTGAAGCAAGGCCCTTTCAGATTTTCCTTTATTATACGACTTCCTCCCGTTTTATTCTTCAGCAATCATCTTCCTGCACACAAGGACTCAGAGGATTAATCTTATTAATTCTGTGTTTTTTTTATTTACTGTACCGGCTTATGTTCTTTTTTTACTGTACTTAGAGAAACCCTTTCAACTTTCAATTATTCCTCTCTCTTTATTTTCATTTAATGTCCATTTTCTTAATTTTTTTAACTCTCTCTTTAGTAAGCCAATAGGCTCAATGAGTTCTATNAATGTCCATTTTCTTAATTTTTTTAACTCTCTTTAGTAAGCCAATAGGCTCAATTAGTCCTGTAGTACTGGCTAGTGCTCTATGCTGTGTAATCTTTAGATTAATGAACCGCTCGTAGATTCTTTATTTCTTATTGGGTGTTTATTATCCTTCCTGTGTTCTGTCCCTGTCTTAAAAATTAATAAAAGCACCCATCAAAATTTTCTTCATTCTTTTGTCTGTCCCCACGATTTGAGTTTTCCTCTTTAAGTGAGCACAGTTTCATGAATTATTCGCTTTAAGCGTAACTTCTTTTGGTTGTACCAAAAGTTTCATCACTGGCATCACAAAATTCACATTACCAACTGATTTATTCTTCTCAGCAGCCTGCGAGTAATCCTCATGAGTGTGGCTATCAACTTGACTACGACACACGGTTTCGATTTCCATTTTGATTCGCACCTCAGGAACTCGTAAGCGCAAAGAGATTGCTGACACCGAGATCCCCTACCATGGGATGCTCTTCATCGAAGCTTGATGATGAAGAAGCAGTCAAACTCTGCAAAGACCGAAGGAACTTCATCAAAGAAGCAGTGGAGCAAAGATCTCGATTTGCCACGGGACACAAGGCTTACATTCTATCCCTCAAGAGGGTCTCTGCTGCCCTTCAAGATTACATAGATGGAGATGAGCCTCGGGAGTTCTTATTCGATTCGTTCTTGACTCCAATAAAGAAACAGAACCCAGGTTTTATTTCAATATCATCGAAGCCCCATAAGACAAAGGAGCTTCCGCCAGATGAGAATTCAAACTTTACCATCAACTACCTGAGGCCTGGTGGGGCACCTGCCGTCGTAGTTGAGGAGAGGCCTAGGTCGCCTGAAATAGTCCAAGTCCAGAGCTACTCTCCTGTGCATAATCATCTCGGGATGGATGGGTTCTTCTCATATCCTCATTATGGGAGGCCCCAGCCTCATCCTCGGTTTCCACCTCCTTCGCCGCAGAATTCTCAGTGGGATTTCTTCTGGAACCCATTCTCATCACTGGACTATTATGGATACCCAACTCGGAGCAGTCTTGACCACACAGTCCCACTGGATGATGATATCAGAGGGCTGCGGCAAGTCCGAGAAGAGGAAGGCATTCCTGATCTAGAGGAAGAAACCGAGCATGAATGTGATCATCAAGACGAGAATTTCATGGAAGATAGAGAGGATAACATGGGCTCGGATTTCCCAAAAGAAGAACAAGTTTTAGTTGAAGATGTTGATGATGATGAGGAGGAGGACGACGAAGATGATGAGGGAACTGATAATGACTATGTGAATCAGGATGGAGTCAAGGGATTCCAATCATGTCAAAGTAGTAGTCAGAACATCAAAGTTGCACAACCTCAAAACTCGGGGAAGGTTGAGGTTGTTAATAAGCAAGAAACAGCACTTGACAGTCATGGGAATAACAAAGGAGAAAAACCAGGTTTCACAGTCTATGTAAACCGGAGGCCAACGAGTATGGCAGAAGTTATTCGAGACCTTGAAACCCAGTTCAGTAATATCTGCAACTCTGCAACCGAAGTCTCGGGTCTGTTGGAAGTCAGCAAAACCCACTATTCAACTTCCAGTGAACTCTCAGGTTAACTCACAGACTTACGGGGTATCCAGTTGAAATCTGCAGAGCAAAAATAATCATATAGTTGCTTAATTGGATTTTGGCACTTTTTGCAGCGATGAAGATGTTGAATCCGGTGGCTATCTTCCGCTCAGGTTCATCCCGCTCGAGCTCCTCAAGATTTTTGGCCAGTTCTTCATCAATTTCAAAAGAAGAAGGCTATGAGAGCAGCAGTGATTTCTCGGAAGAGTCAAGCATGCTCTCAGGCAGTCACCAGTCAACATTGGACAGGTTATATGCATGGGAGAAGAAGCTCTATGAAGAAGTCAGGGTATATAAACTAACGTATCATAATTGGGATGATTATATGTGAATAGAATTTTCTATTTTCATTCAAAAGAGAGTGTTTTGGTGCTAAATTGTGTGACTTTGTCGAGAATAGGCTGGAGAGAGGGTGAGGATCGCATATGAGAAGAAATGCAAGCAGCTGAGCAATCAAGACGTGAAAGGAGAGGATCCCTCTGCTGTTGATAAAACAAGGACAGCCATCAGAGACTTGCATACCCAGATAAAGGTCTCGATCCACTCTGTTGAAGCCGTCTCGAAGAGAATTGAAACTCTACGGGATGAAGAGTTGCAACCTCAGCTAATAGAGTTGGTCCAAGGGTATGTTCTTAATACCCGTGTAGTCTAGTATACTCTTAGTATGAATAAGCAGTCCTCAATTGGAGTGGTTTCTATTTCCCTAGTAAGTTTGCTTTCGACTGTTTTTGCTACCTATATGTGCTGCCAGGAAAAAGAAACTATATGTAAGTTTTTAGCTGTAGGTTTCTGGAAAATCTTTGCTGTTTTCCATTTTTCTTCAGTGAATAACGAAAATAGGAAAACGGTGATCATTTGGGGTTGAACATGTTTCGCTTGTATATTATCTTGTCAAGATCCGATGAGTCTTTCACACAAATTTATTGTTCTTAAAGCGGAGAGTGATAAAAGAAAGCTCTTTTCTATATTCTACTCAAGACAACTGTGGAGAAAAGTTATTCATGCAAAGTAACTGCTAAAATTTTGATAGCAGTTCCCAACTTTTGTACTGAATTAAAATAAAATGCAGGTTATTGAGGATGTGGAAAGTCATGGCTGAGTGCCATCGCTCCCAGAAGAGGACCCTCGACGAGGCCAAGATTCTTCTTGCAGGCACCCCCTCAAAACTGGAAGCAAGGAGGCGGTCCCACATTTCCATCACAGACCCTCAGAGGCTTGCACGGTCGGCCTCCAACCTTGAGGCTGAGCTAAGGAACTGGCGAGCCTGCTTCGAATCGTGGGTCACTTCTCAGAGGGCATACATTCGGGCGCTATCTGGGTGGCTCTTGAGGTGTGTGGGTTCCGACAGTGACCCGTCGAAGGTGCCCTTCTCCCCCAGGCGCTTGTCGAGCAGTGGGTCCCTCCCCATATTCAGGCTCTGCATCCAGTGGTCGAGCTTCCTTGATGCTATGCAAGAATTACCAGTTTTGGATGGCCTCGATTTCTTCGCCGCTGGGATGGGGTCTGTGTACGAGCAGCATATGAAGGATGATGTGAGGCGTATACCAGTTGGTTCGAAGAGGTTCGGAGAGGACAACGGTGAGAAGTTGAGCTTGGAAGTTGTGGAGTTTGGTGAAGAAGTTGAAGAGGTGATGACGGCTGAGAAAATGGCGGATGTGGCTATTAGGGTGCTCTGTGCTGGAATGTCAGTCGCTGTGAGCTCACTGACAGAGTTCTCGATCGGCTGTGCCCATGGATACGCGGAGTTGGTCAGCCAATTCGAGCATGCCAACTGGAACACGGCCTAGACATAGTAGTAACTCTCGTATTTTTTTTTTAANGTCAGCCAATTCGAGCATGCCAACTGGAACACAGCCTAGACATAGTAACTCTCGTTTTTTTTTTTTTAAAAAAAATTATATTATTTTTGAATCCAGATTAGGATTAGCTTTAGACAATATATATATATATTGTGGTGGGAATGTAATTAGAAAGGATAACTCGTAGAGCAAGTTAATAGCACGGGCTGCCACCTTGAGAACCTTCTAAACCTTTATGCAACAACGTTTAGCTAGGAACTAACATCTCAGAGAAGGCGTCCGAGACACATCGGCTTACACTTATCTGCATCAAACTCAGAACAGCATAATGAAGACTTGCGAACAATTTCATTGAACTCGCAAAATGCTTAACCACAAAGCAAGCATTACAAATTACAATGAAACAGTGTCGTTCGATATATCAAGAGAGAGGAAATAAAATCAGGCCACTGTAACAATGCAACTACTCCCCTGGTGATATACCTCATGAGTTCATAGACACTTATTCCTCAAAAATTTTCAATTGGAGACTACAACAGAAAGGACAATCTATGCTCATCGCTCAGCTAAGTGGCAGCCAAAAAATGAGTAGGAAGAGAGCAAAATTTGTCAGGTCAATTCTTTTTGTTCCCTCAATCTTCGTAGCTAAATCCTTCCTCTTCATCATCCATCTCTACCTCGGTGTCATCAGAGGCTCCTCCCATGATAGTCAGAAAAAGTAAAACTGCAACAAACTGGGCTATAAGAAAATACTTTGCTCTTTTGCGGAATTTTTTCTCCTCAGGGGTTCTTTCCTTCTTTGTCGTGCTTTTGGGCTTTGAACCTAATTTCAGCAGTCAGTTTAGCAGAAAGTTCTTGTTCACTATAACAATATATCTTTACATATAAAATCAGTTGGTTCTTGACTAACCAAAAAAGACATCAATTAAAGTGGATACAAAACAACACGAGCATCTTTTAGTATCCAGTTAGCAACTAGTACTCAATCTGAATAAGTCAGTCATTTGAAACCAAGTTCAAAGAGCATCGGAGAAAAAAAAAACATTTTTATTAAATAGAGGATTAATGTCTGAAGCTGAAATGAAGTTCAGTGAGAAGTACCACGTTTTGGAATTGAAGGGAACTGTGAAGAAGATGTTGACGGTGAGTTGGTATCAATATACTGTGCCTTGTGCTTTTCAGCATACCGGACAAGATTATCATGCTGTGAGAGTTTGCTACGCAATGGAGAAGTTTCCTGTGAAGTGAATGCAGGAAAACATTACAGTACTGCCAACAACTAAATGCATTTTGGTTGGGAAGGTCCACCAGAAGAACATAATGTAACCATGATTTGAAAAAATTTCAAACTAAAAATTTTCATAGAATATGCAAAGGAATAAACTTACTGGTAAGCCTTGGAGAACAATTAATGCATGCCCCACAAAAGCTGCATCCAAGCTTGATGGCCTGCAATAAAAGAAAAAAATGGTTAAGTTTTCACCACATCAACATGATTTCTAAGACATCCTTAAGTACACACAGAAAAGAAAGTTATATTTGTAAGCTCCATAACAAGGCGTCATAGGAATCTCACCTATTAAAGAAAAATTCCTCTTCACCTAATCTTGTTGACAAAGCTCCATATGCAATCATAGCTTTACGGTAGATCTGTTGATGAATACAATGATAGAGGATATTAAGCTATGCATCAATAATTTGACAGGGAGCGAGAAAGGGAGAGAGAGTAGTGATGATTAAACAAACAAGATGACCAATGAAAATGGAGAGAAACATGACCTCTGCTTCTTTACGTTCAGCATTTTCTTTGGTGATTCCCAGCTGCTGCTTTACAGTGTGAATCTGTTTTAGATATAGTATCTTCCCTAGTGGCCATGGAAGATCGGCATAATAGATCTTGTGAGCAGAAAATCCATCAGATCCTAGCCATAATTCATATAGAAGTGCATTCTCAAGCCATGAGCCAATCATAGCCTTCATCGACATGAAATCTGGAGCGGACCGCAGTTCAGAATCCATGTCAAGAACACCATCGTCTTTCAGACTTTCTATTACCCCACCTTTCTCATTGTTGTAAGCAACATATGAACCAGATTCAACATAAGGAATTTGATCTGAGATACAAAAGGAAAGAAAGTTGTGATGCTTGTGTCATGGTACATCCACATGTTAAATAGCAATACAATTATAAAATAGCCTAATAATTTTTTAACTTCTATTCAAGGTTAAAGAGATTCAAGCAATCCAGTTTTCCAATGTCTTTAACACTATGTGCAGATTTATCAAATATTATTAGTGTGATAGACATCACATCCAAAATGATTATCAGAATGCAGAATGATATGAACTTTAGTTTAGTATAGATAGGTAGGATCAAATCAGATATACACAATGCCACAAGAATCTAGTTGAATAAGCAAGAAGTAGTTCTTGCTCCAACAAATATTTGAAAACTTCAATAACCCAAAAAAAAAATGCACCTGCAATTTTACTTGTTTATCTGAAGTTAATAAGCATATGATCCGAATGCAAGATGACTGAATGGTATTTTTTTAATAAAATTTTAATTGGCTGAATAAATTTGTACCAGCTCTGCATCAGACAAAACTAGTATACACCACTTTTGTCAATTCTTATGCATTCAAGAGGATAAATTTTACCACAACAATAGGTGCTTTTTTTAGATGAATATAATGGTGGGGCTTAACTTTGTCATAAGCAATGACTACTTCAGCCAGTGGACGCTGCACATAAATGATTTAAATGAAGTAGATATCAAGCAAATACATTCAAGTAGCTTAAAAAAAAAAAATCCAAGGAGACTTCAATGCTCCTTTACAGCTTTGGGGCATTGCAAATGCAAGCTTCTACCAGTTAATCCAACTTCAATACTTATGTCAAGTCTCAGGTAACTAATTAACCATTAAAATTAAATTGATCTTAGATTCCACTGCATCCCTGAATTTGGGTTTTCCTATTACATCGACAAGGTCTAAAGCCTTAACCCTTAAGTTCATTCTATCTTCCGCCAACTTACCATGCCACACATTAATCTCTCCTAAAAGAAAAAAAGTATATTATCATGAGCAATTGTCGCTTTCAAAACTTGAAGCGGTTAATTTGAAATTAACTCCTTTCCACCTGCCTTACACGCTGGAAATCAAACAAATACTGTTGCTTTCGAGATGGATCGTAGAGCCATTTAAAACCCATGACTGAACAAGAAATTGGCCGTTCAAGTCATACAGAACCACCACACATGCTACTGCAGACTCACTACATGATCAGAAATCGGAAATCTAATATAAATTACAAGCACGTGCAGAAACAACCAGATGAATCAACTAGTACTACGATGCAGACAACGATTGTAAGAACTGAAAAAAAAAAGCGTGTGCAGAAGTGAAAGTTACCGGAATCGGGATGGATTAGATTGAAGTCCAATTGGAACGGGACCCCAGCGAATTTGAGATAAATGTAGACAGGCAAGCAACTAGGGCAAGCCGTCGGGAGACCGAAGCAGGGCTTGCGGGCAACCAGGGTTAGCTCTTCTCTCTCCCTTGGTGCTTCCATTTCTGCATGAACGGGGGAAATACAATGCGAAGGATAGAATAAGAAGCTCGCTTAGGCGACGACTACGATGAGGAAGTTGCTGAGCTCTCTAGCCTCCTCTGAGGGTGAGGGAGAGGGTTTTGGTCCGTTCACTCGCCCAGCTGAAGCAGTCTGTGTCAGTGGAGGTTTGACCCGGTTCGGAAAGCTGACCCGGATCTCGTCGGCTGGTTATCCGGGCCGGTCCGTTCATAATTTTTCTTTCATGGTAACAGAGTTCTACTGAACGCATTTGCACAATTAAGGGTAGTTTATTTGTGTTAGAATTGTTTTTTCAAAAAAATAGAAAAAGGAATTTTCTGGAAAATTTTCTCTTTTTTTTTAACATTTTATATAGACTAAAGAAGAAGTTCCTTTTCAGTTCTCTACCGTTTCATTAGCTTTTTTTTAATTTTCAAAATTTTATTTAATAACATTTTTTTGCTATCTAAAATTGTCAAATTATTTATTTATTTATTGTTTAGGATTATTTATAAATTTTAATTTCACTTTATACTTTTCATTTATATATCATGTAATAGAGAAATTTTCAAATTTAATATATTAGTAAACACATTTTCACTAAACATTAAATTTAAACAAGGGAAATTGAAGTCAAGATTATAAATTAATTCTTCC
>CXYZ01006529.1:3187683-3224526 GCA_900006705.1 Sonneratia caseolaris
TTTAATAAAATAACATACAATTTTCTCAATTAACGCATTGTTCGACACATTCTTAAGGAAAATTAAACTCAGTAAAAATGGAAAAAAATGACTTGAAAAGCGAGATTATTGTCGTAATTAGTTTATTAATTTTCCTTTTTTTTTATTTTTTAACCGTCTAAATAATTTTACATGTTGATAATAAGTCGTGACATCCATAGATCCATTGCAAGAAATTCTCGACAATAAATAAACAATTCCTTGCAACGATCGAACTCGAGGTAGACACCGTGGCACGAGGTTACGGTTGCCATGATCGATATTTTTTTAACAGATGGTATTGCACCGTACTGATGCCTCCGATAAGACCATAAAATCGGATTATACAAATCTGGAAATCAATTATTTCTACATTAATGCAAGTCCATCCAGACTAAAGGAGGCCAACATCCGACCGTATGAGAATCCACGGCTCTCGAGTCGTACGAGGCTAACCAGGCGAGCATCGACGACTGTCCCCAGACAACGTATATATATAAACCACCAAACTGGTTAATCCACACAGGCCTCCGGCTTCTGCACGCCGGAGGCGTACCCGCTGACGTTCGAGCAAGTGGCATTCACGGGCCCATCCCGGCCATTGTAGGACAGATTGATGTCCTTGAGGTTGATGTTACGGCACGGGCACCGCCTGCTGCACCTCAGGGTCACCGCGGCTCGTGTCTTTGAGGTGCCCCGGATCTGGTTGAACCACACGTTCTCAATCTGAACCGACGAAGCTTTCTGCATATATACACACAAAGAACATACGTATCAACTATATACGAAAATGGCGATATACATAATCTGGAATGGCATCGCACTTTACCAAATTTCTTGCAGTGTCACAAAAATGACGAAAACTGTCATGGACATTTTAAACTCTTCCCCAAAATGTCACAAACCCTCATTTTGTCAATTTTTTTTTCTGTTAAATACGGGTGTAACATGCTAATAGTATAGGTGAATGCCATTTTGTTTATGTCGACGTGATATGGTGGCAAGACATCCGTCATGTCAGCGTGTGCCACCTCAACAATTCAATGAGAAATAATTGATAGAGCAAGGGGTCATGATGTTTCAAGTAAGATTCGAAAAATTTGTTTCGGTTTTTATTTAAATCATTTTAACCGGTGACATTACATAATATTTTGTTATATTAATGATGGTTTGATACGTACCGAGCTATCACAGTTGCCCTTTGGACAGTATTGCTGGTCGATGAAGATTGGGTTGTAGACGTTCTTCATGATGACGTTTCGGTAGCTAATGTTAGACACGTCCGACTTGAGCGAGGTAGCCCAGCTCTTGATCCTCAGCCCATTGTCGGTGCCGTCGAGCACACAGTTCTCGACCCGGATGTTGCTCACGTCGAGCTCATTGGGGTACTTCCCCAGGCTCCCAATGCTGATCCCGTGGCCCGGTCCGCACCTGACGCGGTGCACGTCGACCTCACGGCTCCCAGGGCCGAGCGAGATGCAGTCATCCCCAGTGGCGATGACCGAGTCGGAGATCTGGATGTTTTCCGAGTGGCCGAGGTGGATCCCATCAGTGTTGGGGCTCTCCGCCGGGGCGATGATGCGGAGGCCCTGGAGCTTGACGTTGGTGCACCCCAACACGTTCATGTGGAAGTTCTTGCTGTTTAAGGATGTAATGCCGCGGACCACCGAGTTGGTCACGAAATCGAGCCGAATGGACTGTTTATAGAAACACAGACTTATTATATATAATCGCTATGAGCATTAAGTAAGCAAATGAATGAATTATTTCTTTCTTAAATTATGTGTTTATTTTGTAGATTATTTTCGTGCAGTTATGTACTTACGATGGGAAGAGCTCGGCAATTTTGGTTCATAGAACAATCGTTGTAGGGCCAAGCGGTTTTTCCTTGGCCATCGAACGTGCCGCCGCCGGTGATCATGAGCCCATCGATGTGTCGGAAGTTGATCCAGCGGCTGCCATCGCCAGGACCAGCTGGCGCCTTGACGACTCCCCGGAGGTAGAAGCCGATCGGCCCCCTGCATGGGCCCTTGAACACTGCAGAACCCACCAGGAACGTCCCTCTGGGGACCACGACTTGACTATGGCCATTGTATTGACAAGCTCTGTTAAATGCACTCAGGAACGCCTGAAAAGAATACAAACCATACAGTTTATTTTGGGGTCATAAGATGCCATAGGATAAAGGGTTACTGGAAATTCTATTTGCAGAATCAAAATTCTAAGCATCTCAGGTATTACTGTACTGAGACCCTTGTTGTTGCCCCTGGTGTACAGTTTTACCTCACTATTATCGGTCTTTCCATCCGGAACTGCACCGAACTTCTTTACATTGAAGACCTTGGATGGCTGCAAGGCTCGAGCCCCCACGACTTGCACCAACAAGAGCACCAGAAGGCAAGACATGGAAGACGACGACATCGGGCGTATTTCTCTCTCTCCCTCTCTGCACTTAAATCTGTCTTCCTTGATCATTCGATCTCGAGAGGCGACTGACCGACTGCCTCGACTTGACATCCCTTCTTCTTAACAGGTCTCCCCCGTGCACAAATGGAAATCACCCCCATAAAATGAGCTCGATTAGCTTCTTGATTCGGTCTCCATCATGATCCTTGCCCTATTGGGCGTGACGAAAAGGTGGAAATCGATAGATTTCTACGACTAATTAGCACTATTTGCGCAATTATGGAAAGAGCTCAACGATAAATGGCATCATATATTAATTCATTTAAGGGTATCACTTGATTTTCTTCTCCGTTTGTGTCTGCATATGACCAGATGAACTCCTATCTGGGCCAAAAGATTAATATGCTAATTATTCACGGGCCGAAATGTGTACTTACTCCTTAGTCGATATTTCGGCCATTTCACTCAGCGTCTCCACTCATATTTCTATTTAGAATGTTCTGATACTCCCCAAACAATCAATTGAACAGCCCTCCATAACCAAGAAATTTCCAAACCACGATTCTCGTCCATGAAATTTACCTTCATTCCTAATTAGTAAATCTTTCTAACTAAAAAAAAATCGTATAATTACTTATTTGATTGATTGACATAACTAATAGACTTATCAATTTGGACTGGCATGACACAATTATATTTTTAGGCTGTATTAGCACGATTCACCATCTCAGTTGACCTAAAAATTCTGGTCCAAACACAAATTTGTTGTACTTCGGATCACCCAAGCTTGGCCTAAATCAAACAAAAAAAATTAATTTTTTTAAAATAAATTTTTATATAATATAGTTGATCGATTAATTTAAATATTATATTTATTTTTAAAATATTAAAATAACCATTAAAAATATAATTATGTTTATATAATTAATTATATTTTAAAATTTTCTTAAATATTTCTTTTTATTGTAAATATTTTTTTATGCTTTTCAGGCTGACATTGTTTTTTTGGGGATGCACCGATTGCACGATATTCATTGTCGGCCCGAAAATACTGGCCCAAGCACGGTTTTTTCGTGCCGTACCCTGGCCGTGTCATTTTTGATAGGTCCACTAATTAATACCTTTAATACGAAATTGAATGGTTCAGGAGGAAATCGAATGGCTTGGGATCAATCGAGCCCCTCTTCTCGAAGCAAGGCACAAGAATGCATGTTTGCCCTAGCTGGGACGACTTCACTGCAAAAAGACGAACACGCACGATCGTCTAATTGGCACGGATTTGGAAAATAATAATAATAATAGTGTCTTATTAATTATTGCCATAAAAGAAATTTTGGAGCTTTTACGTTTCCATGAGTCACGGCCAAAAGTAGGATATAGGAAGGAAGATTAGGGGAAATCTGACGGAAAAGGTGATCGACGATATCTCAGCATTCAGCTTTTGGTCCTACGGTCTAATTATCTTTTGGATTTGGAGAGAGAGTTCTACCCACAATGATAATAATAATAATAATAAAGGAATAAATTAAATTATAGCAGAAAATATATTTAATGGGAAAAAATATATCAGCTAAAATATTATTTAATTTTAAACCTTTATTATTGCTTTTGAATTTTTTTAAATAAAATAAAATAATTTATTTCCACTTTTGCCTCTTTTCCCCCTCCCCGAAGAATCCTCCCTCCTACTTCTATCCACGGGCGATTGAGATTCCCTGACATTGACAATTTGCGGCGATTTATGGGAATTTTTTATCCCAAAAATACTTTTGATTTTAGTAATGAAAATTGAAAAATACCGTCCACGCCAACCCCTTAAAGGAATACATAAAATTATTATAAATATTCTGCCTAATTCTCTTGGACAAAGTTGTGCGGGTTATTTATGGTCGAAATTAGATAATTAAAATAAAATCTTATATTTTATTTTTACATTTAAATCTTATATGTTTTAGTTTCTCATTTTTACACAAAATTCAGTTTTTAATTACCCTTAATTAAATGGATAAGCAGACGTGGCTTTTGATAGTAAATTTGACATATATGATCCTCAGTTTAACCATATTTTTTTTCGCCTCGATCGGTGTTTCGTTTGCACTCTCTGTTTTCCTTCCCCTCTACCTCGATGATTCTCGAATTAATTTCTTGCTTCACCGTGCATAGTAGGAATTGATAGGGTTGAAATTCGCCGGTCAACTTCCCGACGAGCATATTCTCGTAAAATGCCGCTCTAATGATCTGCAGAAGATGGAAGTTCGGTATAAGGGAATCCTCCCGATTTCCCCTCTCCGATGCTCGAGTCAATATCGAATCATACATGTGGGGGATTTCATGTAATATAATCGAGGCGAAGATATTGAGGTTCAGCAGCCGGTGAAGATGGCTCTGGTACGAGTCAGGGTTTGAGGAAATCCGGCCGTCGTTTTCTTCTGATATATGCCTTAATATGTTTCCTTAGCTATGCCCTGCCGATGGTCTTCGTTAAGGCCGGGAAATAATGGCATATTGGAAGGGTTCTATTGCCTCCCTTATAATGGGTAATTAGTCTACCCCGGAAGGAAGGTACATGAAAATCGATCCTTACTCGTGAAATTAATTATGATTAATTACGTCTTTGGGTCGTGTATTAATTGATATATCCGATTAATTAAGCTATAATAACGCATACCATCTACACTACGATGGGACTCTGCTCTCAACTTCTTGCCTTCCACATTTACCGTTAGCGCATAATCCCATAAATAAATACCACATTTCTTTGGCACCACTTGACATTCATAATTAAAAGTATACTCTCATCATCGATTCGGAGTGAATTAATCGATTTATTAAGGGGGTAAAAACTCTTTTATCGTTTAGAAAATTCGAATATAAAGTTAATAGTATAAATGTATACACATAATAAAAAGTAAAGTGAAACTCACATCAAATCTTCTTAATTTTCTATATAAAAAAATTAACCTTGCCTGATCACTATTTAACTGAAGGAATTTTCATTGTGGCCCTCATGACTGACTATATATGAATAATAAAGCTCATTTGATTATATTTACTTTTGATTCAGTTGGTAGGGCTTGTACTTCCAACAATTCAAAATTCAAATAGATTTCAGGTCGGGATTTTTCTACCATATGCCCATCTAATTACATAGAATCAAATGATGATTAATCGATGAATTAATTAAAAATAACAGCAAAAATAGCAATTTTAAAATAGTTTGTCCACTATATGCTCCAAGGCATATGTTACACTCAGTGATGCAAATATAAATATAGAAAAATCCAATTATAAATAATATATATATATATATGATTCTAAATTGTGAAAATTTTGAAACACTAATTAAAGAAAACCCTAAAGAAACTCCATAAGATCCATTACTCTAAGCTCTTTAGACTCAAATCACTAAAAATCGAAAACCCTAGTTAGATTAATTGGAGTGTCCTACGTCCCAAAGGTATAATAAATTAACTAATAATTAGTGATTATGCATTAAGGATATATAAAGAACAACTTAATAAACTAACCCAGCATTTTAAATATTTAATGTACGTTTTTTTTTTCTTTTTATGTGCTCATGTTGTATGCATCAATCGAAGAAGAGGAAGCAAGCACAAGAGGCAAAGAGTGTGCAATGCATATAGATATTTCTGTATGTGTGTGTGTGTGTGTGTGTGTGTGTGTGTATTGAACGCAACCCTGGCGGCGATACGGCGGACTCTATGGAAAAGAAAGAAAGCTGCGGATTCGTTTTTCCTCTTTCCACCCGATTATATAATTATAATATTCATATCTTTAATTTCCTTTCGCTTTTTTATATTTTGTTTGTTCCTATCGTTTTGAAGATCAAGTTTCCTTTTGGTTCTTGGGATTAGCAAAGCTTTGCCTTCAAACTAAGACAGAAAAAAGATGCTGGAGAGTGGATCGATCAGATCAGGGGCAAGTGGCATGGTGGCTAAGGTTTAGGGAAGAGGGACGATCTTAAACAACCTGTTACAGTTGGAATCATGCATCAATGACTTACCAGCAGAGATTTAGTTGCCGAGGTCTAGGACAATTGTGCGCCAAGTCGTCATTCGTGCATCTCTGGTGTCAAGGTAATGGTGGGTAACAGGCTGCTCCATACACAGGGATCAGCTACGCCTTGGCTGATGCCATCGCTATGTTCTCCAGAGTTTGAATGTCCAACGATTATCCGAAACTCTTTTTTTTTTTTTTCCGACAAGGGAATAAGCTATCAAGAATAGAACTGTCATTTGATCGTCCGATTTGTCGGGTCACGTTGGCTCTAATGCAGGTAGGGCCTTGTACAAATACCCTTTAAGTAGTGGGGGGGGAACTCTTTCTCTTCATTCACTCTCTACACATATGTTTCGCTATGCATGTGTTCCTTTCTCTCCTCTCCTCCTTCGGAAAAAAAAGGAAAAAAACATTTACTAACATGAGCATCGGAAGGCTGATCCGGGCCACTGTGCCCGAATTCGGCTCCCTTGCAGGTGCTGAAAATATGAATCCCGGTGGATGACTCGAAGACCATCCATCATTTCCTGGTGTGAAGAATGACTATATATTTAGAAAAGAACGAATGAAGTTTCATGGATAATAATTCAACTTAGCACCATCATTCAGCGCAAACAACACTGACTTTTTTTTTGTCTAAAAAAAACCATTTTTTTTAAACTTAGTGTGAGAGAGGGAAAAGGGCTTTATCTGATAGCATCAGAAAGAGGGATTGTGGAATATACAATGCTTCAATTTCCATGAAAAGAATACCATCCTCTCAATCAGCCGAAAAGGGACGAGAGAACCAGATTTAGAGAAAGGAATTATTTCCCTTTAAATATTTTATCCTAATTTTGATCTCCTCGTCATAACCCATATCTACATATATATATATATACACACACACACACACATGTACTTATGTAGCCATTACTGTAAGTACAGTTAAATTCGCTCCCTATATCTGCAGAGTCTTCTTCGCCTGGCCAAGTACCGATGTGAATTCAATAGCAAGAGTCCTCTCAAGGAAACAAAAACAGGAAAAAGAAAAAAGGAAAATTAGTTTAGAGAAAGGACACAATAATGAGGTGTTCGTGCGGATTATTACTTGTTGCATTGCGTTGCCTCTTTCTAGGCTCTCTTCATGCGCTGCTTGTCGGTGCAGAGCTCCGCCTCCCTCACCAGCGTCCAGACCCAGAAGCCGTCGTTCATGAAGTTCGAAGGTACTCAGCTGGTCCTCAGTCTCAGTAATCATGGTGCCATATTTACTCTCTCGACTGAAACGTGCAAGTCTTTTTCGGGGTGCTGTCATGTTTCCCAATGAAAATGGAGAAGGAAAAAAAAAAAAGGACGCTTCATCTCGATGAAGAGAAGTTGCGGAACAGCAGTTATAGTTCATCTGCATGGCCCGGCCAGCGTGAGTTGTGCTGTATATGGTCGTGCTGGGAAAATGTGGTTCCTTCGAACGCACCCGACTTTCTCTTGCCGATCATCCGACTACTCTTCATCAAATCCGTGCTGTTTTTAACGACTTTGCCGATGTTTCTGATCTCCTTGCATAAAGAGTAGGTTCTGCATTTTGCAAGTAAATAGCAGGAGGAGCTTATGAAAAAAAAAACTAAGAAGAAGTAATAAAACTCTAGCTATGTTCTCCGCTCTCGTGCAGGAGAGTGAACGAATCGATTTCTAGAAGGCAACTCCCAGGGTTGGAAGGGAAGGACCAGTGCGGGACCGGAAACCCGATCGATGACTGCTGGGGCTGCAACCCAAACTCGAGGAATGATGCCCAGATATTAGCTGACTGCGCTATTGGGTTCGGCCACGATGCCTTGGGCGGGAAGGGAGGCCGGATATATTACGTCACCGATCCGTCTGACTCGGACCCTGTCAACCCGGCCCCGGGCACTCTCCGCTATGGCGTGATCCAGACCGAACCCCTCTGGATCCTCTTTTCAGGTTAGCACACGTGATTGACATGTTTGTTTTCGATCTTCCGGCCTCGGCTGCGTAGCGAAGACCAAGCAGTATTAGACCCGGAAAAATTGGGCCTGGGCCGGTTCAGTCGTGAAAAAGTCGTGCTTGAACCGGGGGTTTCTGGCTAGCCCGAAGTACTTTTTTTTTAAAAGAAAAGGGGAAATTGAGAAAAAAAGAAATAATCAATCAATTATGTAAATAATAATTATATTTTAGATTTTATTTAAACATTTCATTTGAATTATGATCAAAATTGGGTCAGTCGATCCATCATGCCACTTAGAAGTCGGATTCTAAACACAAACTTGAGCAGATTTTTGGGGAAAAATAATAATAATCCCATTTATATTGTGCTGGGCTGCGCAGTCCGAAACTATAATAAACTGTGCCAGGGCCCGGGTAATTCGGGCAGCAATCCGTTTGGGCCGGCCCGAATTGCGAGGTCGGAACAATATCAAGACTTCAGGCCCGTTCGTGGCCCGAATGCCTGAAAGTGCTTCTGTTTGTCAAACGACTCAGGCGACATGGTCATCGACCTTAAATACGAGCTGCTGGTGAGTAGCTTTAAGACGATCGACGGACGCGGGCCAAAGGTGGAGATAACCGGCAAAGGCTGTGTGATCCTCGACTCGGTGACGAATGTGATTATCCACAACGTGCACATCCACCACTGCAAGCCCTCCAGCAACGCCAAGATCCGGACGAGCCCGACGCAGGTTTCCGAGAGGGGAAGATCGGACGGCGACGGGATCTCTGTGTATGCCTCGTCGAAGATCTGGATCGACCATTGCTCGCTGTCCTACTGCACCGACGGCCTGATCGACGTTACCAGGGGGTCCACGGCGGTGACCGTATCGAACAGCTTCTTCTCGCACCACGAGAAGGTGATGCTGCTGGGCCACAGCGACGACTTCGTGGCCGACTCGGGGATGCAGGTCACTGTGGCGTTCAACCACTTCGGCGTGGAACTCACCGAGAGGATGCCGCGTTGCAGGCACGGGTACTTCCACGTCGTGAACAACGACTACTCTGGGTGGGGAATGTACGCCATCGGGGGAAGCGCCGCCCCGACGATAAACAGCCAGGGGAATCGGTACATCGCCTTGGAAAATTCCAACAGTAAGGAGGTAATTTTTCCAAGTCGGGGACAAGTTAAGGGGGAGCTCGACGCTGTTTTACTGACTGCGATCTGTGAACGACAGGTTACGAAGAGGATGGACTCGGAGGAGAGCGAGTGGAGGGGATGGAACTGGAGATCGGAGGGGGACCTGCTGGTGAACGGGGCGTTCTTCGTCACCTCGGGCGCCGAAATCAGCCCCCAGTACGCTGGGGCGACGAGTATGGCGCCCTTCGCAGCCAATGTCATCGAGCAGCTCACAAGGAACGCCGGCGTCATGGGTCTCCCCAGGTGCCAACCCGATCGACATTATCTACTTCTAATAGTCTAATGCTCATTTCACCTGAAAAGGTCCTAACAGGTCGTATAACACATCCATAAAATTTCTCCTTTCAAATTGCAGCAGGGCCGCCAACTCTGGTAGCGGCACACCTTCGAACCCACTGGGTGGAACCCCTCTGAGCCCAGGGTCAGTTGCAGGCGAGACACCAGCCATCCCAGGGTACAGTGGAGGTGGGACCGGTGGCTACTATCCCAATCCAGGTGGAACCCCTCTGAATGGAGCTGGGACTTACGGCTACTACAATCCGTGGATCAATGGCAGTGGCTATAGCCCCCGTCGGAGCAAAGCTCCGGAAAAAGCTGTGGCCTTCTCGATATCGATGCTTCTGTTCATTCTACTTGCCCTCTCAAATTTTTAAGGGGTTAACATTCTATTTTGACAGCAACAGTTTCATGGTAGGATTGTTGAAGGCACGCACAATCACAGGATCATCTTCTTGATTAGTTACTGTATATTTGGAAATATGGCCAACGGGGTCAAACTGGTTAATATCCGTCTGCTAATGAAAATTTATATTCACACTGAGACCACGTCCAATTCAGCTCAGTGTGATTCTATGAACTCCTACTCACGACTCGAGTTAAAGTAAATTATAAAAAGGTAATTTTGTATGCACGCATTCATTCTTGGTTTGCCCGAAATTCAGATCGGGCATACATTTCTTTTAACAAACTCAATCCATGCCATACCAACAAAAAGATACCACTCCCAGAAAAAGCCGTATCGAATAGAAATATAAGATCGTGTCTTGAGCTTCTGGAAATGAGAATTTTCTTGCATCTTCAGGATTGCAGTCAAGGATGGACAGAAATCACAGCAGCATAAGTATCTTAAATTAAGCAAAATTTAATGGGAATAACCCCAAAACATCCAGCATAGCAGATCTACCTATCCACATTAGGGCCCTAAATACATAAAGACTCGGGAAACAATTTGCATTTGGCTGCTCCACAAGTTGCTTAGGACATAAAGAATACTGGGTGAAGGTTAACAAGGCAATACCTCAAGACAAATAGGTTGTATCAGAATCAAGCATGGGCTGGAAGAAGATGATGCATCAAAACCAAGATTTCCTCTTGCGAGCAGTGTATTTTGAGTCTGGGGGCACAACATTACCTTTTCTTCTCATCTGTTCCTTCTTTTTCAGCACCCACGATCTTCCTTTGCCCCTTTTATTCACCTTCTGCTTCTTCCTAGGTCGGTGCCTGTCTGAAATAGTAACCTGCACAATGCGTTTTCCAAAAGTAAGCGCTCATGAATGTAAAGTACGAGAGAGAACTTTTTATTAGGATTCCTATTTGACAGGAAAATTCCCAACTATCAAATGCACATAAAGCCAACTCACTGTTTGGTTCTCTTCATCGCCACTACTTTCATCGGATGAACTTCCTCCATCTTCTCCCTTTCCATTCGGGATAGCGGTGCTTATAGATGGGGGTCCACAAGTGAGGACCAGGTATTCTTTCCGGCTCTTGCTACTGCATTAATCCATCAATTATTTCTGGATTAGTTCACCTCATTTAGCCATCAAAATATGCACGCAAAATTTTATTCATTGTGAAGTTAGCCCATCTTCGCATTATAGACCCAGGATTTTTATCATGAATTTCAAGATTTTGAGAATTGCAGCAAAGTTAGTGGTCATGGTCGGAATTTCATCAATATCAGATGCTTTTTAACAGCATCATAGCAATAACATTTTTATTGACAAGTCAAAATTGGCAACAGAAATTATGTCAGCACCTGTGAGGGTAGTCAACCACAACACCACCAGCGAACCCAGCACGCATTGCAGAACTCAGAATTAACTCACGCTGGGCTATGCTTCCAGGATAAACTTGGAAAACCGCTCTTGCTCCTCTTGCCAAGCATCGGTACAAGGAACCAAAGAATGCCCTATAAAAAATGCAAATAGTGATATCAAATAGTCATCAAGAGAAAGGTAAAGTTAGAGCTTTCATGTGAAAGAGAACAAGTAAAATCACCACAAGTTAGCAACTCAATGCACGTACTTCAATCTTAAGCGTGGATTGTGACTGGACTTGTCAGCATTGCATAACCACTGCAACAGTAAATTAAAAAGAAAAAATTCACAGCATCAATGAGTTGAAAACAGAAAGCAAAACCGATATCTGTTCTCTGAGTGATTATAAATTAGAAGTCAAAAAGAGACAGTGTGACTACCAACTACAGATCTACACATCATTATAAACACAACTGACAACAACCCAAACCATCCATCTCTAACAATCTCTCAAGAATTAACCAAAGTGAACTTTTCCGAAGACCAAACACCAAAGTGCCATGCCAGGAACTAATTGTACCTGAACAGCAGAGATACTGATGGCTCCATCTATAACTCCAGGACGTAATCCAAGGCCCTTCAACATAAAATTGAACAAATAAACATGATCCTGTGAAAGAATAAGCTAATATAGCATGTGATGCCATCGACATAAAGCAGAGACACATATAATCAAAAGAATCCGGTCTAAATGAACTAATCCAGAGGATACTCATAAGGCTAGCAAAGGAAAGAAGCATGATATCTAAAAAAATAGCAGCATATATACACTAAAATAGTTGAAACTGGATCAATAGCAAGATAACCACACAAGCAACGAAATAAACACATGAATAAAGACCAGAAGGTTGAGCCAGGATTGGTACCTGTCCCATGTCGCCAAGTAAAAGATCACCCTCTACTTCCCTCTCCAAGGCAATGTCTAATTATTTAGAAAAAAAGCAGTATATAAATAAATGTCAGAGAGCAAAAGAATTTATATGACAATCAATCTCACAAATATACAACATCAACTTACTAAGCATCGACTGTGAAATATCCAAACCAATCCAGACGTGACCATTCTCAGAGAGTGTCTCTCCACTCAACCCAGATCCACAACCTAAGAAAAAAAAATAGCCATTCCCATTCCCGAAAATAAATGTGCCATGATGGTGGAATTGGCCAAAATTCACAAAAGCAATAACGCAGCTTAGTGAGAAGAAAGAAAGGATACCAATATCGAGGAGCAGTCTTGCAATCCCATCATCGGGCAAGGCCAGAAGTTCCAGCGCTCTCTCAGATAGCTTAGCCTGTCAATCCACGAACCACCGTAGAAGCTCACTTTCATTAGGAACAACTCAAACTAAACAAAAAGAAAAAGCTTCTCATTGGCAACTCCCAACAAATTTCATGGACACCAACGCAATCAAGCTCGTGTAAATTTTGCATCAAAAAGGAAAGAGGCAACTCTCTCTCTCTCTGCGAACCTGAATGTCGATGATGCGCGACGAGGAAGTGTACTTGCGGGCCTCAGTATCGTCATAGAATATCTCTGGCGGCGCTAATAGCTCCGGTCGAGACGCCATAACAGCTGACCTCCTAAAGCAGAGAACACAAAAAACGTAATTGATGACACAAACAACAGCGCAAGACGAAGTAATATAAAGATGCTCGGCAATTCACGAAGGAGAAAAACACAGAGGGATGAACCTTGGAAGCGCTTGGATAGTGTAAGCAAACCTGATAAAACAGGCAAGTTGGAAACTTGAGTTAAAGGAGACGAATCACGCCCGCTAAGAAGGGGAAGCGCTAAGAACTCGGAGACGTGCTTAGACACGACCAAGACACCAGCGGAAAGAAGCGGCGGCGGAGTGGGAGACTCGGAGAGGATGGATAGAGGGATTTGCTCCGTACTCTGTCGCAACTAACGCTAGGGCATTACAGAGGAGAAGAAAGCTGCAGATACTATAGTATTGGATTTAACTAAACCAAAATCAAACCGAGCCAGCCAGACGCTAGGGCATTCGGTCCGGTTCGAATAGACTAAATCAAAATCAAACCGGACTACTATATAAATTAAATGACCGGTTGAATACTGGTTCCCTAGCCGACTTGTTCCGCTCGACTTCGATGGCCGAAGCAAAGAAACTAATACTATATTCCTTCTCCTTCCTCAGTCAGTCAGCCTTTGCTTAGCATAAGCAGAGAGCGGCAAGGTCAGTTGTGTGGCTTGTAGACTCGACGGCGGGCCTGTCCCATTCGCGTATATTGCTCGAGTTCTATGGCGAAGCGTTCTGCGAACAAACGCGGTGAGTCCTCTGCCTTTCTGGCATTCCTCACTCTCTGAATTGACTGGTGCTGCTCATGACTACGGTGTACTGCATTGAGTTGCCTGTCCTTGTCCATTCTAGTCGAGGAAACTATTAAAGGTCCTATCTTTAAGAATATTAAGGCCTTTGGCTTCAGTTATTTCGATGAATATGTTTTCCAATTCAATAGAATTGTCAATTGCATGCTTTCGCTGTCGAATGAGACCCTGGAAAGTCTTATTGAAACAGTTGGAACTGTCAGTTGAGATTTTCCCTTTTGCCTATTGGAGTGTAGGACTAAAGAGACCAAAGAAATTCGAGGATGATGAGAGGGGTGGTAGATCTCGGAGAAAGAAGAATCGTGCTGATGAAGAGGTTGGCCCGGGCTCGTTAAAGGTTCAGGAAGCAGGTATATCAGATTTTGGCAGCCTTAATTCTTAGAATATTTAACTTGAAAGCATTGTGAGACATCAACTTTTTGCACCCTGGTTTAGAAGTTAATCTTCTCGTTAGTTGGTTTTAGATGAAAAGCTCGCATTCGGTTGTTATTGTTTATATGAGGTTTTATTGATGAAAATTCTTATGAGGTTTATCTGGGGTTTTGAGAAATTCCCTCTATTGTCTTTTACGTATAATTTATACTGCCTTGATATGACATCATCCCAAATAGGTTGTGCACCAGCAGGACGATCCAAAAGTCTGGACTCTGAAGATGGTGCAGTTTATAGAGAATCATCTATGTATGATAGTCTATTGATATCATTGAAGTCAGGCAGCAAATCCTTCTCTGATGCTTTCCGGAGGAGGTATTGATACTCTTCCTCAATTGCTGCTGTAGAGCCACTTGCTTGTGAAATTATATTTTAGCCTATCTGCTTTGATCAGATTTAATTATAATTTTTTTGGGGGGATAATTTTGGTCTTAATTTATCCACCTACTTTAGAACTTTTATACTTTTCACATCATAGAGTATTTTATGAGCAGGAAGAGGCAAGAAGAAGGTAAAAGTGACTCGGAAGGAGATGAACGCGTGGATTCCGAAGCTGATGATGAAAGTCAATCTGAGGAGGACGGCTCCGATGAAGGTCAGATTGGCATCTTGTAAAACTATATATCTTGTTCAGTAATTTTGATTACCATTGCCTTTAATGATGGTACAATTGTATGATACAACACAAAATAAGAATTTATGTTGGTGTTGACATAAAGAAGCCACGGGTTTTTTTTTTTTTAATATATCTCATGAAAAGTAGTTGTTTTTGATGCAATGGAGATTTTGGCTAGTTTGGCAATTGCAGTTTCATGCTTTGTTCTACACTGTTTATTAGCCTTTATAGATTAGAACTCTTTTAAATTGAGTTTTGTTCTTTTTTTATACTAAGAAGCACTTTGTCATCAATAATCATATTATTTTGTGATATCTAAGGGCCTGGCCTGACTATATCTATTAAGGAGTAGATGTTTATCGTAGTTTGTCTTACAAGTTGAATGTGTTTAAGCTCATTTTTCTTTCTCATCTATACTTACTAGTTCTTCCACAGGTGGATATGATGAGTCCATGGGAAACTGTGCTAGCAGAAATGAGTTGTTAGACTCTGAAATAATTGGTGCCAAAGATGAGGATGTTGGCGCAGAATCAGAAACTGACAACAAAGCATTTGACTCTGATGGAGAGGACACGTTGGAGGGACACTCTGACGCTAATGGTGCTGGAACAGATTATATGAGGTCCATAGCACTAACTCAGTATATGATGTCTTCATTTTATTTCATGTGTTTCATGCTTGTAACTTCCTTTTTGTACAGTTCATTGAATGCACATTTGGGGCATAATTTATCAAAAGAAGAGGTTGATGACCTTTCAAAGAGGAAATGGAAATATAGATGGGAGGTTCCTGCTGTTGATATGTCAAACTGCAAGTGGCGTGGAACCGGGGAGTGTTTCATGAAGGTACCCTTTGTATACCATATGCTTGCGATATATCTGTCTTTGTTTTTATCTATCTTGCCAATGTTTTCTTTATACTTCTTATATGCCAAACATATAGATGTAATATGAGGTCATTCTGCATGATTCTATTTTCCAGTCACATTATGTTGCATCTGCCTATCTATTATTTGTCATCTAGCTTTTTATGTGGATTTTGTTCTGTAATTTTCATTTTTGGATTTAGCAGGCTCAGTATTTTGTTATTATTATTTGATTTGTTTTCTGTATGTATCCATTGCACCTCTGGCTCTTATGCCTTATCTACCTTTTATATTTTCAGGATGACAGAATGAATTCTGTATATGGTCTGAAGCCAAGCTTGTACAAGCACTGGTTAGATATCCATAAAACATCTGGAGGAAGTGATTTTCAAATGTCCAAAGAAAGTTTGTTCTTATCAATTTGTAAGTAGACCTATTGAATTTTTATCCTGTTATGTGCAAATGCCAAACCGTATCTCCATTTTGTGTCCCTCTGATTTCTAATGGAATAAGGATAGGATCCTCTCAATTTTGGTTTAATCTGTTGTTGTAAGTGAAGAAGCCATAGACAACAGTTAATGTGCTTCCAGAAATATGATGTGTACTTATTCTTTTAATTGTATAATTCCTTGTATTTAGGTGAGAGTTATCGTGATATATTGCACTGCAATAAGAAGCCTTTCTATCATAAGGGCCACAGAGAAGACTCACGTATCATGGATGCTTACATCATGCATTCTGTATGTGCATCTTCTTTTCCTTGTTAAGCAAAGGATTTACTTGTACGTGAATGTTGTAACTTTCTCTTTATGTTGATATTAAGATTAAGATGGCTATCTTTTTGCAGTTGAATCACATATTTAGAACTAGAGTTCTGGTGACAAAGAATGATGTGAAAATGGCCAAGCTTGAAGAAGCTGGGAACGAGGAATTACTATTCAGTGACTCTTTTCGTGATCATGGGTTCACTCGTCCTAAGGTAAATACATATCCAAATTTGGCGTGGTATATCTAGTCCAGGTTCCATTGTACCTGGTTCCTGAATAAAGTTGCAACTACTCAATACTGTGTATATCTTATTCTTTCTTTTGTAAGAAAAATTCTACGAAGATGATGATGACCAGTAATTAGGAGTTTTGCTTTTGAATTATAATTTCATACTGAAACTGGTTATCATGAGTGCATCATCATATATTACCATTAACCTTGTATGGAGTGCAAGAAAAAGTTCTATCTTTCTCACAGCTGTATTATATATCCGCAGTCAAAGCTATAGTGATGCAGTGACCCAGTAGCTCCATTTCTTAATAGAAAATATTATGTTCTTTTGGTTTAGGATTACCTTTTTCTTTAAGCTCCAGTTTTGTTTTCATTTGCAAAAGAGTTTTCACATTTTGTAAGTTCGATTTATTTGCTAATTTATGTGCTCTTTCAGGTTTTGATCCTGCTGCCCCTTCGAAGCATTGCACTCCAAGTTATTAAGAGGTTAATACGACTAACACCATCTAATCGCAAGGTATTTTTCATCTTCTCTGTTTTTCTCTGTATTTTTTTAAAAAATTTTACCTCTTCCTCCCTGAGAGTTGCCTAAAATATTGGACCATTCATACCTGCTGGTATCAGCAAGGGAATCCAAATTTCTTATGGTATAATGATGGGATTATTGAGTCACAATGTCTTTATCACTTGGTATTTGCACTAATCACTTGTAATTGAATTTAAAAGTCTGAGGTATATTTCTTGTCGAATTTCTGTTAGAGTGAAAAAATGGCCTTTAAAAAAGGATAGATGCCAATGATCTGGTAGATTGGATAATAGATTAGGTGTAACCAATGATCTTAATTTTATGAAGAGGTGGAAATGGGAAGTATTTGGATTTAGGTTAAGCTTATTCTTTTGTATGGTTTACATCCCCTTTGTACATACCATTATGCACCTTCTTCTTGTGAGATCAATAAAATTTCTTTATTAAATGTTCAAAAAAAGAAATCTGTCAGATTTGGAGCAACCAAACGACTGAAAAGAAGTACTGATTTAGGTTTTTGAAATATGGAGGTGTAGATAGATATAAATTATGCAGTAATTTGCCATTGATCATATTGAGTGCAAATGCTAACAAAAGGAAAGCTTTATCATTCACTGTTCTCAAGTACTAGATATCTGTTATTTCTATCAATTTGTAGTAGGTGTGCCCTACTAGCCGATAATATTATCAGGGGGCATTTCATATGCTTTAGCCTAATGAACACCTTGCTTGATGGAGTATTTGATTTGATATATTTTAGAAGCTGAGCAACTTTGTGCATATATGCACTGATTTAGTACTTCCTGGTAATTGTTTCTTCAATCTACATGTCCAATAGCATAAACTGTATTGACATCTTTGTTACATTTATATTAGATGAATAAAAACATCTCATTAATAGCCAAGATTCGTACTGTTTTGGTCCTCAGGTTAATGTGGAGCATATGGGCCGGTTGGCTGATGATTTTGGTGGTGGAGATGCTGAAGAAAATGAGGATAATGCATTGAATGCAAATGTCCGTGCCTTGAGTCAGAAGTCTTCAAAGCCTTCTGACTATCATGCACTTTTTGATGGAAATAATGATGATCACTTTATGATTGGCATCAAGTTTACAAGGTAAGTCATTTTTTTTGGGAAGTAATAATAATCTCGTCACTTGATGGTCGGTTATGACTTCATTACCATTCCCAAGAAATTGAAGAGAGATTTTTGGAAGCCCCTTGAGCCTTTTGTGTTTATATGTAAATGCTAAAATATGTTTGGAAAGGAAAATTATGGAAATAAGGAGACCTTCTTTGATCCATTAGTGTCCAAGTCATTCAAGAGGCTGTGTGCCTGTCATTAAGTCCTTATGTGCTTATACTGACATGTTTTCCTTAATATTTCTGCTTTAATTTCCTGCAGGAGGAGCATAAAGTTGTACAGTGATTTCTACACATCAGATATGATTGTGGCTTCTCCACTTGGTTTGATAACTGTAAGCAACAAGTTTTATATGCTACTTGGACTTTTAATATCTCTAACAGTAACATATAGATCTCAACATGGAAAGCTCTGCTAATCTGATGCTCTACTGCCATATTTGACCTTATTTTTTGTTCTTTTTGGACTATTAAAATTTTAATGTCTCTTACAGTGATGTATGGATTTCTGGGGAAACCTTCACTATTCTCGGCTGCCAGCCTGAATCTTGCTAAAAATTCATAATTTTTAGTTCTTTTTGGTAATAAAATTATAGTGTATTCATGTTTGGGTTCCAACAGAATCACAGTTTTGTTATGGAGAAATGATATATACTGATTCCAACACCTGAACTTGAACTTGTCTTCTTATATAATTATTGCCTTTAAAGGTAGTGAACATTCATGAAAGTTGTGCTGATATTGCTGCACTTGCTCTTTTCACTGTGGATCATTAAAAACATGGAGAAGATGGTGATGTTTCTACAAATTTCTGTCATCAATGACTTGAAAATCCTTTTGTGTTTTATTAAGTTGCTTATCTCTCATTTGAGACAATGAATGCCTTGCTCATGAATAGAAAATTGGGGAGGCTGAAGTAGAGAGGGAGAAAGATGTGGACTACCTCTCCTCAATTGAGGTTAATCATCTACTCATATACTTGTTCTTATGTGGTTTTATTGGATGAGTGTCCTTAATGATATTTTGCAATTTGTGACTAATTTCAGGTTCTAATTGTTGATCATGCTGATGTCATTGCGATGCAGGTAATTGATTTGCTTTAATTGTTTCTCTCTCTCTCTCTCTCTCTCTCTCTCTCTCTCTCATGCACTCAGATGTAGAATATCTAATCTTTTTAACAATTTCACTTGGCCCGTGTCTTCTTTTATTTTTTTTATCTTTTGCTGAAAATTTACAGAATTGGTCCCATGTGGAGACAGTTGTCCAAAAGTTGAATCATTTGCCATCTAAGCAGCATGGAACTGATATTATGCGGATAAGGCATTGGTATGTTACCATAAAATTTTTCAACACTATCCTATTTAGGTTTGAGCGCTGATTTAAGTGGGAAAAGCCATAGTAATTCATTTTTATTGATCTAGGAATATTTGATGAAGTTTCATGTTTGGTGTACATTGTCCATTGTATATTATTTTTTATCTTGAAGGTACTTGGATGGACATGCACGCTTCTATCGGCAATCAATAATCTTAGGTTACTATTTAAATCCAGGTGGTGTTCTCATTACTCTATGGCATGGATCTGTTGCTTCAATTCACCAGTTTTATCTTGCTCAGATCTGGGTTATTTGACCTAAAATATCTTTATTTCCCGTTGCAGATATAAATGCTTTGTTCAATCGCCAATTTGTTAACCACAAAGGAAAGGTAAAGCATATCACTCTTATTCATGGTTGTAAGAGATAAAAATTGTTATTCTCTTTGCTCCATTCTATGAAGAGATACGAGATTAAAATCTCTGTGCTGTAGCAGCATCTTCATGTTATTATTATTGGAGGGATGGACATGAGAAAGCTTGTAATTTTTCAATAAGTACTGAGAGTGATGATAGTTTATCTCGATTTAGAATATAGCTATGCCCTTGGTGAGCCCAGAATTTAGTGTTGCCTTCTTGCTGGTTTTCGTAGTTTTCTAGCTTGGATCCATATTTATATGTCCTTTATCAAGCAATAATTCCGGTATGAAAATGGACATCTTCTTAATCCTCTGTCCAATTTCCCTAGGAAGTCAAGTAGGAAGGTCTTTACTTTTCCTGGAATATTCTTGTAGCGGTGGATAACTTGGAAAAGTTCCTTATTCTGATTCTTTTTTACTTGATTGATATCTTTCCAACTCTTTCCTCTCACAAAAGAAGTTGCAATTTGGAGACATGATTGAAGTAATCATATCTGATGTGCACGTACTTTTAATATCTGTAGGTGAAACTGGTTTGCGATTATAAAGGTGTTCTACCTAAAGTCATTCTGCATGTGAAGCAGGTATTTTCATTATGATTATTTTGAGAATTGATTCACACATCAGAATTGATGAGAAAACCTTGGGAATATAAGAGGCTTAGGTTCTAACACCTATCAACTTAAGCTTTTGGGTTGAGGGTCCAACCTCTTATAAAGCCTGTTGGAAGTTTTATTACCAATATCTATTCTTGTTAATTGGTATGTAGACTTTTCAAGTTTTTACTTTCCACCATTAGATTCCTTGCCTTTCCTTTCAGATATTGGCTTTCAACTTTTCATTGATGTTTTCTTCCTGATTTGATCTATTTTATATTGTAATGGACAGATATGACTTTTCTCCAACATAATGTTTTCCTTTGTAATGGCAGATTTATGAGAGGTTTGATGCCAAGTCAATTGAAGAAGCTAATAATGCTCGTTTTGAATATTTTGCCCAGAAAGTACGTCTAGTTATTATTATCTTTAATCACTTTGTTAGGCTTGTTTAATTTTGTTTGGAGCAGTGAATCCTATGCCTTAGCCTCTGTCCTAGAACTTATTCCTACTTTCGGCAAGAAATTATTGTAAAGCAGTGGCCATCTAATTATGTACCTCGATGTCTTTTCACCATCGATCCTTGTATTCATGCTTCACAGATTCAAATATTTTATTGATGCAGGTTTTCCCAAAAATCAAGGATTCAGTACAGGTGATGTATTTCTATGGACAATGAAGATCTGGAATGGAGAAAGAACCCTCGTTCTGCTATAGATGGGATAATCAGCTCAATTTTAGCAAGCAGATCATATGATAGATTGTTGATGCAACTGGAGCAGTTTGGAGTTTTTCTTTTAAATTATTGAACCACGTTTCAAGATTTTCCTCAAAAAGTGGCCAGCCCAATTTGGAGTTTATTAAGCTCAGTGCCATATAGATATACAGATTCATACTTTAATAGCAAACTCAAAGGAGAGATATTATCCTCTTCTAAGTAGCTTTGTCAATGTCTTTTGCATATACTTAATTGGGCCAATCCTCTCTGCAGGGGGGAATTATGCTGTTTGTCAGTTCTTATTTAGAGTATCTCCCTATTAAAAAGTTTCTCAAGTCACAACATGCATCTTTCTGCCTACTTGGGGAGTAAGGACTTCTCTTTCTTTACCTTCATTTTTTTGACAAAGACGATATAGTTCTCTCTCAGACATAATAGAAGGCCAGAAGCAAGAGATACTTTGATTGTTTTGTAAGCTGCTGATAATTATTACTTTCTGTGTTCTTAGTTATACAAAGCAGAGCGACATTTCTCGATCACGGGTCTGGTTCTTTGAAGGAAGGCGGAAGATAATGCTTTACACTGAGAGAGCACATTTCTACCACAGATATAAGGTGCTTGGCCTGTATAGTTGATTGTACTCACAAAAACTATTCTCTTGTGATCACAGTTCACTCAAAAGTGTTGTTGCACTTCATATTCTAGCACTAACTCTTTGATTTACAGATCCGTGGGATTCGAAATTTAATAATCTATTCCCTTCCCGAGAGAAAGGAGTTTTACCCCGAGGTGGGGCTTTTTCTGTTAGCTTCTGACATCTCATACTGTTCCATGTATCTTGAACTTCATCTTGTGCTTTATTTATTTTGGTTATTGTTTTGTTTCTGGCAGATTGTGAACATGCTTGATGGGTCTGCTAACATGACATGCACCGTCCTGTTTTCTCAGTTTGATCAATTGCGGGTAATTCCTATGTCTTTGGCTTATGCTCCTCTGCAGTCCGGTGCTGTGACCAAGTCTCAGCAAGGACGAATTACATTCTTTTTTTTTTTTAGCATTCAAAAAAGATATTATAGTATCTCTGCACCATGACGGTGCTTGAAAATCATATACAAAAGCATGAGCATGCACATAAGGACGAATTGCATTCTTGAACCACATCTTAAGACAAGGTAGGGCAGTAGTCCAAAACAATCTTGTGGGCAATGGTTGTTGTCCACGGGTAATTTCTGAATTGTTTTTGCCTGTAAGTCCTGCAAATGCATGAGAGAATCGTGTCAATGATTACATCAAGGATGATTACTCCTTGCTGTCAATCGTACTCGGTGCAATTCAAGTTCAGCACTGATGGTTGTCAGTTCCTTTAGAAGATTGTCGTTAGCTTCTTTTTATATTTGCGTCAAAGGGATGCCCTTTAGTTCGTCAACTGGATTTTCTTGTGAGTATTGACAACATGGCTCTTTCTTCTTCTTGGGTCAATTTTATTCAGCTGGAAAGAATTGTCGGCTCCTCAGCTTCAAAGAGGATGATAGAATCGGAGAAGAGCGTGTTTATTTTCTGTTGAACTAGAGGACTCATTCAATTAGCCCCTCATCAGCAGGATTCACATCCACATTCAAATATATGATGAAGACAACAATTTCTATATAGAGATCGCGAGAAGGTCGTCGGCGGAGAAGATCAGGGTGCCGACTGAGGATCCGGAGTTTCAGTGTACTGCTTGCAACTTCCAAGTACAGCATAGACAGCCTTTTAACATGATTGCGGCTGGACAAACGGAATCGGGTGTGTGTTGTGCGGAGGCCCTTTACGGCCGTCCAGTTTTGCTACGAGAGCCTGTCCGGGTGTAATTTATGGAGATTACTATGGATACCGCCGTGACCATGCCGAAACTATACAATTCGAATTTCGGGGATTCTAGTAGGGGTCCATCTTTGAATGACTTGAGATTAGTTACAATGCTCTATTGCTTCCAGGTCTGATAAAATGTCATCGAAATCACAGGTTTGGCCATTAATGTTGCTATAAATTTCAATATAATGATATCATCATAAAAATGGACAACCTAAGATCACAATTGATCTTCGACTGCAATTGATTGTGCGTGCAGCAATTCCCGTAGTGGCGGCCGACGCCGGCCCGGCCCATGATTGCCTTGACAGGGTACAATTGTAATTACCGTCATTTCTGGGGGTGCATCAGTAAATACGGAAACAAGATAGGGTTTTGCAGAGACAGTCTGCTCCGTCCATATATATGTACTGCTCATTTCTAGAGGTGATCGTGGCTTCGGCGGAAGGCGATCGACACAGCGAGAGGAGAAAGAGGGTTGCGCGACAAGGCAATGGGAGTCTTCACATTCGTTTGCAGGAGCTCCGGCGGTGAGTGGAGCGCGAAGCAGGTGAGCGGCGACCTCGACGCGTGCGCCGCCTCCACCTTCGAGCTCCAGAGGAAGCTCGTCCAGACGGCTCTCTCTACTGACTCCTCCGGTGGCGTCCAGTCGTCTTTCTCCATGATTACCCCCACATCAGCTGTCTTCCAGGTCTTTTCCGTGTTTTCGCCGAACTTGCTGGTTTCTGTCAAATTTAGCTCTTTTATATATGGGGATCTGCTGATTTCGCCGGCTCGGCATCGACATAGTTATCAGAATTAGACTTGCTATTGATTGAAATGATGAACAATAGCTTCTAGAATGGGATGTCGGATGATAGTGTTAAAATCTAGCCCTGTTCAAGACCATCTTGTCTTCTGTGTCTTACCATGGAACTGATCATATTGGGATATTCTTTGAACTCTACTCATGGTCATCTGCATTGGTTCATAGAAGAAATATAGGTGTATTATCTGGGAGATGATTCAGTGGTCAGAGAACTTTTGAGTTTTGTGAGGTTGATATAAGCTTCAAATGCAGGAGCGTGCCCAGTTAATTACAAATTGATCACACTATAATCTTCTCCATGGGCTTGGCTTCATGAGATGTTAGCTAGGTAGGGAAGAAGTTGAAGTTATGCTAGAGTATTCACTTGATCAGAAGCTTAAATTTTTAGCTGCTAGAGAATTCATTTTTCACCCCGTTGATTGTGTACTCTTGGTGTCACACTTTGCTATTGTACTTTAATGGCTAAATAAGACTCTTTGCATCGCAGGTGATCATTGGAGGAGGCGGTGGTGGTGGCTTTGTCAGCAGTGGCGCTGCTGCTGCAGCCTCAGCTGGCAGTGCCCCAGCTGCTGAGGCGGCTCCTGCAGAAGAGAAGAAGGAAGAGAAGGAAGAGAGCGATGAGGACATGGGGTTCTCTCTGTTTGATTAGGGCAGTCTAGTCACGCTTTGTTTTCAATCTTTTTGCAACTTGTCTAGATCCATATCCGCTTGTCATTTAGGAACTCGGGTAGGATCTTGATAATGTTTTCTTCGGGTGTTACTTTCTGGTGAGCAAGTTAAAAAGATTGATAGCTATATCTGATCATGCACTTACCTGAGTTCCCTGCTATCATGAATACCGAGGATGCAATTGGGGTATGTTCTTGTACTTCTGGGATTTGATGAGGCTTTAGGAATGATTGAGTTGAGGCAGCTCTTTTTTGGGATTGAATGGTTTTCTCGCACAAGATAATATTCCCAGATCCATCCCTTGCTATAATCACATAGTTCAGACAAAATAATGCCAGCGAGTCTCAAATGGGGAGTCAGAAGGCATAGAAGGAAAACGGGGTTGATGGCGTGGAGTGGAGTAGTGGTCAGAGCCGAACCTACTAATTATGAAGAATTAGTGTCTTCTCGAATGATTAATCCTTCTCCATGAGATGCCACCTTCACATTCTTTGGAAATGCATGAAGGATGGGCTATTACTTCTCTGTTCCCATCAAATTTCACTTCTCTATTGCCCCCTCCTTAGGAATCGGGGATTAGCTCTTTTCTCAGCCGTTACTAATAATAGGAGGAGAGACAGAGGAGGGAGTTTGTTTGTTTCACGTTCTCTCTCTTGACCATCTATCCCTTCTAATTTTTCACTCTTTCTGCCAATTTTTGATCGCCATTTTCGCCAAACCATCATCAATCACTAATCCCAAGAGACAAATAGAATCTGCGCATGCATACTGACAAGGGAGAAGATTCAGACAAGACGGTCCATTCAACGGCCTTGGTTGTTGTCCTTGTAAAAGACCCCTGGAAGGTGACCTGAGCCCTTTGTTCATTGTTCTTCATATATTAATCCCAAAGTTTCGGTTTTCACACATTTCCAGCCTTTCCTGTTGTTGATCTGATTGAACTGTCGATTCAAACGCTGGTTTCTGTACGGAAAGTCACCCAGAAATTGATCAAAATGATATGGACAAATGAATGGGTCCAGACGCATTTGCAATTAGAGGATTCACGGTTCTTGGGTCTCCATATTGCTCTCAACCCCGTCCAAGGCTTTTTGCTGAACCAAAAATGTTCTTTCTATCGATTGCCTCGTAACTATGACGGTGTACTGAATTTGCCTATCCCGGATTTATGATACCAGCTTACGTTTTCCAAGAAAAATCAGGACATAAAAAGCATAGAAATTGGTCGCGGGATGAGTTCTCTGTTGTGTGTCACGAGAGAGGGACAACAGATAATGGGCATCTGAAGAGTTCTTTGTAGGCGACGGCACTGAAATGTCAATCTTTGTGAGAATAAATCTATGTTGTAACTCAGAAAACACTGAAATTTTGAAGAGTAGTTTCTACAAGCTTATTTGGCGCAGCTGCCATGTTCTGTCAATTTTTGGAGTCTACTTATCTGCTTTATGGATGAACTGCAACATCTCAGGATACTTTCACCCCGCTTGAGCCAAATTTACGGAGAACGTAAGATAGTTAAAGCTGCAAAAATTAGCATGACTTCATCAATGAGAGATCTCGATCCCACTTTCCATGGAGCGGGACAGAAGACGTATCCTTTTCTCCCTGAATAGCTTGTGTGTATCGCAAACTTCTTTCACCAGCTAGACATGTACTTTCTGTCATTTTTGACATATTGAGATGCTAGGTTTGATATTATCCATGTATTCTGTTGTCGGACTTGCTGTTATTTCTTGACGTTGCATAGTGGCGTGGAAATATGGCGCATCGAGAATTTCAAACCTGTCTTAGTCGAGAAGTCTTCACATGGTAAATTTTTCACCGGGGATTCTTACATAATCTTGAAGGTGAGAGTAAGCCACTTGAAATTTATTGTCTTGTTAATATCTAGAGTTACTGCTGGTTACAGGTCCATGACAAAAACGTGCTCGATTCTTTTTTGCAAGTATTCTCTATTGTAATTTCTATCGATTACCTTACCTACTGATTACATATGAGCTCCTTTTCATCTTTTATGCAGACAACAGCACTAAAAAGTGGTGCCTTACGACATGATATTCACTATTGGCTTGGTAAAGATACCAGTCAGGTGAGATAACGAATAGAAACATCTTATATTCTACAGCATATTCTCATATTCATTATGATCTTGTTGACTGAAGTTGCTTGAAACAGGATGAAGCGGGTACAGCAGCTATCAAGACCGTTGAGTTGGATGCAGCTCTGGGAGGACGTGCTGTCCAGTATCGTGAAGTACAGGGCCATGAAACTGACAAGTTTCTCTCTTATTTTAAGCCATGTATAATACCTCAGGAAGGTGGGGTATCATCAGGGTTTAAACATCCTGAACATGAAGAGCACAAGACGAGGTTGTTAGTTTGCAGAGGGAAACACACTGTCCAAGTAAAAGAGGCAAGTCCGTGCACATTTTCAGGAATTTTATGTTCTTCACAGTGGCTTGCTTGTCGGTCAGGACTTCCCCTGGAAGTTACCTTGGCCTGTAAAAAATTCCCCTGTGTACTATTTAACTTTTTAATTATTTCTTGGCTATAAATAACTGTTCTTGCAGTAGGATAATAAAACCAATACGCTGTACGCTTCAATCTATTCTAATTTGCCGAATTTACTATTCTCAGTTATCTTGTCTGTTTCATAAACTGACAGGTTCCTTTTGCCCGATCTTCCCTCAACCATGATGACATTTTTATTCTTGATACCGAGTCGAAAATCTTTCAATTCAACGGCTCCAATTCATGCATTCAAGAAAGAGCAAAGGCACTGGAAGTTGTTCAGTATATCAAGGATACTTACCATGACGGAAAAAGTGATATAGCTACTATAGGTTAGTAAAAGGTTAGAAATAAATTTCTCTACGGTGGTACTCAACTGGCAATTTTTTATGCTAATAAATTTACATTTCATTCATGTAGAGGATGGAAGGTTGATGGCAGATGCAGAGACTGGAGAATTTTGGGGGTTCTTTGGGGGGTTTGCTCCGCTTCCCAGGAAAACAGCAATGCAAGATGTTAATAAGAGTTCCGATTCTCCTTCCACTAAGCTACTGAGGTATCATGCTACATCATCCGAGATTCCAATTTTTCTTTGTTCAGTTCACCCATGGATCTTGACCCTGTAGCATTGTCCATATGCTTGGGCTGAATAAGATCAGAACTCAAGGACAACATACTATTTTTTTACAGAGCCCAATGACTAGTAGTTTCAGATACTTGAGTTGTGCTTTGCCACTCTTAAATTCCAGTATAAGTTAAAATCTCATATATTTTTAGGATTCTGAAGTACCTATGCCATTGTATTCAAGTGTTAAGAAGGGGCAGGTGGAAACTATCGAGGCTGAGTCTTTGACAAGGGAACTCCTCAAGACGAGCAAATGTTACCTTCTTGATTGTGGAGTAGAAGTCTTTGTGTGGATGGGGAAGGCCACCTCTTTGGATGAAAGGAAGAGTGCTAGCAAAGTAGCAGAAGTGCGTAATATGGTTTACTCTGTCCCACTGAAGTTATGTTCGAATCTTTTCTTGAGATTAATCATTCAAGGATCTGATGTTTCCTGAATTGTTAAATAGGACTATATTAGCAGCCCTGATCGGCCACCAAAGTGCCACATAATGCGTACAATGGAAGGATTTGAGACTGTGGGCTTCCGTTCTAAGTTTGATTCATGGCCAAAGACAGCTAGTACAGCAGCACCCGAGGAAGGCAGGGGAAAGGTTGCAGGTAAACGCTTTCGGCTAGTAATTAAGAGTTTGCTATGTGCACAGCTAACGAAGTTTCTGATCGGTAAACATTATTGATTCATTTTCAGCTATGCTGAAACGTCAAGGAGTTAATGTAAAAGGTCTTTTGAAGGCTGATCCCGTTAAAGAGGAACCCCAGCCTAACATTGATTGCACGGGAGATTTGCAGGTCTCTATGCTCACCTCACTTGTCATTGAAAGCGCTAAAACCGATGGATGATGGTTTAATGGTCTCTATGTTCACCTTACCTATCACTGAAAGGGCTAAAATCAGTAGATGATAGTTCAATGGATGAACAGGATAAGCTAAGTTCAAAGGGATTCAAACAATTTTATGTGTTCTTTTATCTAGCATTTTATTATTGGTAGACTTGTATGTTGCTAGGTTTGGCGTGTCAATGGCCAGGAGAAGATTCTTCTTTCAGCATCAGAGCAATCAAAATTCTATAGTGGGGACTGCTACATATTTCAGTATTCATACCCAGGTGACGATAGAGAAGAGTACCTCATAGGAACATGGTTCGGGAAGAAGAGTGTTGAGGTAAGGCCTTCGTGCAAGGACATTCCCTGCATTTACGCCATATTATGAATTTCAAATTTCTGTTCATATGCATCCATTGATTTTTCTCCTAATGACATGAATAAATTTTAGGAAGAGAGGGCCTCTGCTATTTCCCTAGCCACCAAGATGGTTGAGTCCCTAAAGTCCATGGCCACCCAGGTCAATCTCATGTTTCCGGTGTTTGCTCCAGATAATTAGTTCCAATTTCTTCAGGCTCACATATAATTGGTTGGGCTGATCTCTTGAACTGAAAGTCTTGATTTTCTGACCATTCCAATTTCTTCAGGCTCGCATACATGAAGTAAGTGAACCAATCCAGTTCTTCTCAATCATGCAGAGCTTCATTGTCTTCAAGGTGTGCGTCTGCCACATGATTTCTTCTTTTTTCTTATGTACCATGGTCATTATGGTAGTGCCTCCAGAACATTAAATGAATATTCTCAGGGCGGTCTGAGTGATGGATATAAGAATCATATTGCGGAGAACCAACTTCCGGATGAAACATACAAAGAGGACGGTCTGGCCCTATTTAGAGTTCAAGGATCGGGACCTGATAATATGCAAGCAATTCAAGTCGAACCGGTAAGTCATTGTCTCTTCATCTCTCAGTTCACCATTTTTAGACAACTTCAGGCCATATCATTTTGGAAACTGACATTAGTTATTTGTATTCCTCCTCTTTTAGGTTGCAACCTCTTTGAATTCTTCTTACAGCTTCATACTGCAAAGTGATTCGTCTGTCTTTACGTGGACTGGAGGACTTACTAGAGCTGAGGATCAGGAGCTTTTGGAGAGGCAGCTTGATCTAATAAAGGTTAGACAATTCATATAATTATTTTCTCGTGAAAAATATGCGGCCCTACTTTATATTCCAACAACTTAAATCAGCTTTTTGCTATCAGATATTAACTGTTTCCTGTTGGTTTTTTCCCCCAATTCTGCAGCCCAATGCACAGCCAAAAGTGCAAAAAGAAGGTGCTGAGTCGGACCAATTCTGGGAGCTTCTGGGTGGGAAAGGGGAGCACCCAAGTCAAAAGATTGCAAGAAGCATTGCTGGCGACCCTCATCTATTCTGCTGTGCGTTCTCAGATGGTAAGATTAATTCTCTTTGGAACTTGACAAAAGATGGTGATATTTGCCTATTGTTCTCTGTTTCGCCTCAAACTTCATTTTCTGACACTTTGTTTTCTGTCCTTTTCCCTGAGAAAATGCTTGCTGATTTGCAGGAAATTTGAAGGTATGTTCAGACCTAAGAAAGTCGTTAATGCAGTGCCCCCACAGGCTACAAGCTCTTGTTCATCTTGGAGTTTTGTTGCAGGTGACTGAGATATACAACTTTGACCAGGACGATCTCATGACTGAAGATATATTTATCCTCGACTGTCAGTCCGAAATATATGTTTGGGTAGGGCAACAAGTCAATTCCAAGAACAGATTGCATGCTTTAACCATTGCGGAGGTACAAATGAAAATCTTTTTGATGTGTGCACCTGATATCAGCAAAGCTTTACACCCAGAAAGTTTCTTGCGAAGGTTTCATTTTATATATTTGCTTTCCTTCAGAATTTCCTAGAGCGCGACTTTCTAATGGAGAACTTGTCCCGTGAAGCTCCAGTATATGTGATCATGGAAGGGAGCGAGCCACGCTTCTTCACTCACTTCTTCACATGGGATTCTGTCAAATCTGCGGCAAGTCACTCCGTTTTTGAACCATATAATCTTCCCACTAAAAGAAATACTAACTTAGACTAGGCCACCAATCTCAACCATGAGATCTGTGGGAGTCATGTGACATGCTTTTGCAGAACTTGAGCTCAGAGTGATCACATGAATATAGGTTTTCCTTCTGCTAATGATTTACTTTATGTGCAGATGCATGGTGACTCATTCCAAAGGAAACTCGCAATAATGAAACATGGCGGCACTTCCAATATAGATGTAGACTTCTCCTCCCTTTTGTCTTCTTAGAATTTCTTTTGCTTAAAATGATATCACTTCGTGATATGAATATATAGCCTTTCTTCAGAGGGTTGTTTGCCTACTTGTGCATTTACTCTATTAATAGATAGAGATGGGTGGCTTAGAAAACACATCAGTTTGAAGTCGGAAGTACCATCAGGAGTTTGAGTAATGCAATGAAAGAAACATCAGTTGAATTATTATGTTGATCGAGTTCCTGGTGTATCTTGAACAGAAACCAAAGCGGAAGGTGCCGGTTTCACATGTAGGGAGGTCAACTGTGCCTGAGAAATCACAGCGTTCAAGAAGTGTGTCTTTCAGCCCTGACCGTGTCAGGTTAAGAGGGAGATCCCCTGCTTTCAACGCCCTAGCTGCCAATTTTGAGAAACCAAATGCAAGAAATCTTTCAACTCCGCCGCCTATGGTCCGAAAGCTCTATCCCAAGTCAGCGGCACCAGATTCTTCTAGGCTGGCTTCAAAATCTGCCGCCATTGCAGCCCTTACTGCCTCTTTTGAGAAGTCGGTGCCCCCACCTCGGGAAGCACGCATACCTCGGTCAGTTAAAGGTATGTGGAGGTTACAAATTTTCATGTTAGATTTTAGGAAAGCAGTTGAAGACAAGTTGGCTCAGATGATAAGGAGTTTANCGCATACCTCGGTCAGTTAAAGGTATGTGGAGATTACAAATTTTCATGTTAGATTTTAGAAAAGCAGTTGAAGACAAGTTGGCGCAGATGATAAGGAGTTCACCTGCCTCCTCGTGGCCTTAAGTTGGAATTCTTTTCAGATACAGGAAGTGGTTCCCATTATATAAGCTAGGACGGGGATATTGCGTGCATTATCTGGTTGGGATTTTGACACGGTGCAACAGCTAGAAACCATTATCTGCACTCGATGTGACGGAAAATAACTCTTATAAAACTGCAGTTCAGCTGGCTTTGTATTTTCATGATGCAGCATCTCCTGAGGCGCCAAAATGGGGCCCGGAGCAGAGTGAAGGTGAGAATTTGAAGACGAACAAAATCGAATCAATTCAAGAGGATATGAAAGAGGAAGAAGCTGAAGACGAAGAAGGGCTTATACTATACCCGTATGAACGTCTCACAACAACATCGGCAGATCCTGTCGCAGACATTGACGTTACAAAAAGAGAGGTAATATATTTGACTGCTTTGAGCATGAGTCTGCTTATATTTAACCGATGAATGAACCATGTGAAAACACGAAGTTAGTAGACGAACAGCTTAACAAATAATATAACAGCTACGCATGCCTGTGCTGGGAATATAGCATATCAAGCCAGCCCATTCAAGAGTTCAATCAATGGTTCAGGTCACTGAGAAAGAACCAGTTCAAACAAGGTCCAGTCCAGTCATCGGAGAGCCATGAAAGAAAACATGTGATAAATAGTGGGCTAGTAAGCGGTTTCAGTTGTTGAAAAACAGTAGGACCGGAATGGTCCGAGCTCATCATATGAAAAGCAAAAAGATATTGCAACCTAGGAGGAGACCCTATGTTGAAGCTCAAGACTTGCTGTCCTAATTCCATGTTAAACCAGTAATTTCGTGGTAAACAAAATTTGGTGTGTAAACAATAATTCTGGTAAGACTATTTCGTGTCGATGTTCGAGTAACACCCTCTCCTTGGTGCTGTTCTGAGGCCTCTGCACTTATGACATGCAGACGTACTTGTCAGCGGCAGAGTTCAAGGAGAAGTTCGGGATGACAAAAGATGCCTTCTACAAGCTGCCCAAATGGAAACAGAGCAAGCTCAAAATGGCCCTCCAGTTGTTTTGATCAGTTCCGCCTCATTCATTCATTTCTTTGTTCCTTCCTTTCACTCCTCACCCCGGAATTCCTTGATCGCGGACTTGCAAATGTGTAAGTTTTACTTCCCTCTGACAATATTTACATGTTTCATCGGTCTTTTACTGGAAAACCCGACTGAATGTCTCCTGCAGTTGGGAAATTCAGCATCGGTGAGGACTGTTTTGTGCATCTTTCGGCTGCTTCTGCTTCCGAGTACTGAAAAGCTTCTCCAGTGTCTGCCGTGTCCAAGATTCCTTTTGCTCTTTCTACAACTACAGCCGTACTCTCTTCTGGTCAGTATTCTCTACTCACCGAAACTTCCAAAGTTTTCCCATTCTTAAAAATATTTGATCGAGAGAGTTCGATCCATTGCCAACGAGACCCGAAGGACCAGTACTAAGATGGGATTACTGTAGTGTACGTACGGATATGAAACCGCATACGCACGGGAGGAAGGAAACATGCGGCAATAATGTCTGCGGCATCTTTTACTATGTATTTGTCCTCCACGTTCCCTTTTCTTGTGCTCGACTCAACATCTCGAGAGGCTCTTTAGAACTTCTCGACTTGTTTCTTCCGTCATCTTCAAGCTTCCAAGATTTCTTCATTCAGAGCTTGAACGTTTGTCGTTTCGAGTCGAGGCTCCCTCGCACATGGAGCTTGCCAATACTTACCCATCTCACTAGTTGAGAAAGAAACACTCAAATCACGTCATCTCTTCCGATTTAAGGTTTTCCTTCCGTAAGAACTCGTCCATTTAGGTGAAATTCGCGACGTTACGATGTTCGGTCTGTGCTCGAGTTGGCATGGATCAGACAAACGGATTCATTGGGTCGGAAGAGCTTAGGTCATCGAGAGCTAGGAAACAAGGGGCAGTGCGGTTAACTATAATTCGATTTGGCCCATGGATGTCCACGTTATCATCGAACGGAAATCGGCTTTGCCAAGCCTAGCTACTCGGGATCTAATCTCTAGAGTTCTACGCTGATTCACTAGGTTATAATTCAGCAGCACACCTCGTCGCACCTTCTGCAACAAAAAGCGGAGGAAAATCGACGAGGCTGATTTTTCGGCCAATCACCATCTTCTTGACTCTCATCTCTCGACAATCGACCCAACTTGTCATAGTGCGAGCTGTCACGTACCTTGCACCGGTCATACTTGTTTCTTTCCTTCTTCTGCCGTTATTGGTAGAAAATTTGGGCACGACTCCTCTTGCAACGGGCGCGCCATGTGAGGAACAACCCTAACGGGACAACCTCAATGCTAACTAATATTCCTCTTTATTAGAGAGAGGTACATAGTACCCGACAAGTTCTTTATTTAGCATTAAACTAAATCCAAAATCCACCGAAGTCTCTCTCTCTCTCTTTTTTTTTTTTTGCCAGGTGGCGAACAGATAATAATAATAATAATCTAAATAATAGATCGACAAGTCAAACCAAATTACTGGTCATACCAGTGATTTGCATGCCACCACGTGCCCACAGTCTGAATCTCTCTCTCGATCTTTTCCCTACCCTATTTTTTCCATTGCTCTCCATCTAATATCCACACAATTTCCGGAATTTGATAGTTGGTATTGGAGTGAATTTAATTTATTAAATGATGAAATTTTATTAATTATAATTTTTATTTATAAAAATTGAATACAATATATTATTTAAAGAAAAAGCGACGCACGTCGACCAACCCATATTCATCAATATCAAACCCTAATCAACTTCGGTACATGTTAAGCAGAAAAGCCAAGTGGGTTATCTTTGGAGATGGATCGAAATGCACAACAAAGTATCCCACCATGCGAGCCAAAGGCAAAGCTCGGATAATCATTTCATATATATATATATATATATATATGTGTGTGTGTGTGTATTTCAACGATAATCCATATGTATGATGCATCAGCCGGCAGATGGGGTTGAACTAATTTAGGAGGATAACATGCAGCATGAACGTGCGAGGTTGATGATCCAGTGGGAAAATACAGGGAGAACACGATTGAGGAACACTCAGCTGCCATGTGAGCTTTACGTATCAACTCTGTTTCTATTGCTAAAAAGTCAATTCAACATAATATATGCGTACTTGGATGTATGTAATTCATATATTTTGGGGTTTATTGGTAATTGGCTCATTCTCTCTCTCTCTCTCTCTCTATATATATATATACAAACTGGTACATATATAATAATAATAATAATAATAATTGAACGTGGCGGGCATAGCTAGGTGTGTCAAAGGAATTATCCTGAGTCAATCAGAACAGACCAATAATTGATATGCTGTTACATGGCATGCATGTACATTCATGTGCTGGCGACGAAATGCTTTCAACATGTAGGCTGAACATATAATTAATATGCATAATCTTTTCTATCTATATTATTATGATATATGAAAGTACATGACCATTTAATTTCGAGTGCGATCGGCTCAATAAATTTAAGATTCTTGTATTCTATTTCATTGATTAATATAACTTACCATGGATATTTCTTTTCTTTTTTTTTTAGAAAGAAATGTTGACCAGTACAAATTGGCAACGTTGTCTTCCTTTTTTATTCGTTATTATTACCCATCAGATAATTAAGTTTGAGAGTTATATATGCATATATAGATAAACAAAATTAAGACCACCATTAAGATAGTTTATTTCAAGCTGTAAATATAGAAAGGCACCGTAAGACATATGTGGATCAGGTTAAGACGATTCGGTAGTCCGAGTAAGATGCTAGTCTTGGATCTTGTGGATATGGTGAATATTTACGATGATGTGTATTTGTGACATCGGTTAGGTGGGTAATGTGAGTATTAGGTTGATTGAAGATCTTGCTTGCTTGCTTGCTTGATTGATTGATTACTTGATTAATTGTATGATTAACTAATTATAAACTGACATGTTGTATATAATTTTCAAAAAAAAGGAAGGGAAGTGGGCCGTAGTGTTCACATGTAATTTGTTGTTTGTCGAAACGTCAACGTATCCATGAATCATCCGCAATTCCATCAGAAGAAGGGACCGTGAAAACCCGAAAATTTCCCTAATATTATTAATAAGATACAAATTAAATCTTATGGCTGTTTATTTAACTATATAAAATATTTTTTAAAAAAGAAATTATATATATAAGGGGGTGGAACTGAATATTCAATAACGGGATTTTTCCTATTTTTTTGGACTTCAAATTTTTCATAAATAATATTACAACAATTTATCGAATATTATCCATATGGACCTGCCGCCTGCCTGCATATATAATTATAGTTTAATCGCATTTAATTTCCTTTCTAACTCACCGTATTTTCAATTACATTGAAATTTTAATTATAATTTTATTTATATATTTGGATATGTTAATTTCCAATTTTCCTCCCTGTCCCTGTGATTCAACCAGTAAATATATGATAGGAAATCTCAACTTTGATATTTTAATCGGACACATGGAATAGAATAATTCAACCTTAGGCGTGAAATGTTTTTGTCCGTTTATGTATAGGCTCGACTTGGGTTAGTTTATATAGTTCAATTTTAAAGAATATCGGGAGCTGGCCCCACTCGCCACGGGCGCCCTATGCCTAGTAATTAGGATATGAACAGCGCCTACGATGCTACCCAATCAGCCGGTTTGCGTGGGAGTCAGCATGTAATTGCAAGAGGAATAGTTTTTAAAACCAGACCGGGCCGGGAACCGGTGTAGGTATGGATTCATGGGTCGGACCGAGGGTTCAATGGGTTGAACCGCATGTTTAAAAAATAATATTAATAATATAATATTACTAATAAATTTA
>CXYZ01006529.1:3224601-3257863 GCA_900006705.1 Sonneratia caseolaris
AATATGTTTTTGTTTTTGTTTTAATTTTAAGTCGGCCGGTTTTCTCATGGGTTCACCGGTTGGACCGGGAACCGGCCGGTTCAATCGGATTTTTTCTCTTTTAATGTGCAATTGGGTTTTTTGAAGGAATTGGACCGGGTGAGTGTCCGGTTCCCGGTTGAACCGGTCGAACCGGCCGGCCCGGTCCGGTTTTCAAAACTATGCCAAGAGGGACCAACTGATCATATGTTTGTTGCAGAGAAGTCACGGCTCGATCGCACGTTTTGTGCGTCTTTGTTATTTTTAATCCCCCCACCATGAACACGAACAAGACACCTCCTATTTATACCAATAATTTGCCATGCGCTTGTTCCACAATCAACCCTCGATCTCAATTAATTAATTATTTAATTAATTATTACTAGCTAAGCACCCGGCTTTAATAATTAGCTAAGTTAATTAACGTATTTAGAGAGAGAGAGAGAGAGAGAGAGTTTTTATGTATAAAATGGCATATCAAAATGGAAGGACAAATATAGAATTAATTTAATGGTGAGATTTAAGAGAAAATGTATAAAATTTAGAGTTAATAATATGGATTATAAATTTTTTAATATATTACTGTATTTCATAGGTTTTTCTTTCGAGTTTAAGATTTGTGAGCATCATCCGTGCGTGCCACTCCTAAATGCATCCATGATAACATGGTTTTATGTCACAAATTAATTAGCATAATCTGCTTCGAATGTCTAACGAAAATATTATTTAACTATAAATGCAACCATGTGGACATGGGAATATATCCTCGTGCCATCACGTACCTCAACTCTTTTTATTAATTTATTTATTTTTTTTCTGAGCAAAAATGGAGGATGGTATAATATATACATATATATATATATAAAAGTGAGACAAAGTGAATGATCATCTCAGCATCAGTCCCCTCCTCAACTAAGTGTATTACTGAAAATCTACTCTAATTCCAAAAAAGTTGGTATCTTTTGAGATAGAACATCCTGTGCGTAAGGAATGTACGACGTTATCTATATCACATTACTCCAATAATTTGACGTAGGGCATTAAATACATTTTTCCTTAAAAAATAATAAAATTTTAATATTTTATTTTTTAAAAAAGGACGTATATGAACTCAAAAAAAGAAAAAGGTTCTTCAGAAGCCCTTAAAATATGGCTCCTTACACTGTTAGGACATGATAACCGATATACTTCTACCAGCGCTACAGCGAGAGCACTTCCAACCTATATTTCCGTATAAATATAAAATATTTGAACAGTCAGTTTTATTAAGGTACTATTATTAATTTAATAATTAAAAATTATATATTTTTTTTATTTTTGCCATCCATTATTAGAAGACGATGAACTTTCTATATAATCTTTTAAAAAAAAAGAATAAAAGCGCTACCTAATGAATACTTCAATGTGCGCACACCATTTCTGTGCCTATAAATAGATGGATGTCCGAGCCAATCAGACATATCGGTGGCGAAAACACGAGAGCAATAGTAAGAGGAGGAGGAAGTCATGGAAGCCCGTCGAGCTCTGATCTTTACTCTTGCGGTCAGCCTCCTCCTGCTACTGGGCTCCGCCTCCGCTCAGCTGAGAACTGACTTCTACAAAAACACCTGTCCCAACGTCGAGTCCTTGGTCCGCTCAGCGGTCTCGCAGAAATTCCAGCAGACTTTCGTCACGGCACAGGCGACCGTCCGCCTCTTCTTCCACGATTGCTTCGTCAGGGTCGGTTATATTCGGCTTTAGCTGCGGAGAGAGTCGACGGCTGCTCCTCCGTTAGTGTTCGCTGTCCCTTTTCAGAGTTTATGTTTCGATCCGCTTACTTCTCTGGGTCACTCATTGCAGGGATGCGATGCGTCGGTGATGATCGCTTCGCCCAACAACAACGCAGAGAAGGACCACCCAGATGACCTCTCGCTTCCCGGAGACGGCTTCGACACCGTGATCAAAGCCAAGGCAGCAGTCGACAGTGACCCCAACTGCCGGAACAAGGTCTCCTGCGCTGACATCCTTGCCCTCGCCACCAGGGACCTCATCTCCCTCGTAAGATCACTAGGATGCCTACACTCCACTGCTGGTTCCCCACAGATGATCTTTGTTGACAATACCTGATAGTTTCGAGACGATCATGAACGTTACTGCAGACCGGGGGACCGTTTTACCCAGTGGAGCTGGGGAGGCGAGACGGGAGGATATCAACGATAGCCAGCGTCCAGCACAGCCTTCCTCAGCCCTTCCACAACCTTGACCAGCTGAACACCCTCTTCTCCAAGCACGGTCTCTCCCAAACCGACTTGGTCGCTCTGTCAGGTATTAAAAAAGTCGCAGTAGCCTGCTTCGTGACATAAGATGCCCGAAATGCACCGCAAACTCACTGAATCCCGATCGATGCCTTTGACGCAAACATTCGGCTTTGCAGGGGCACACACGCTCGGGGTTTCTCACTGCAACAAGTTCTCGAAGAGGATCTACAACTTCAACCGCACTCACAGGATCGATCCGACTCTCAACTTCCAGTACGCGATGCAGCTGAGGCAGATGTGCCCACTCAACGTGGATCCCAGGATCGCAATCCCGATGGACGCCTCCACCTTTCAGACCTTCGACAATGCCTACTTCAAGAACCTCCAGCAAGGGAAGGGGCTCTTCATCTCCGACCAGGTGCTCTTCACGGACCCAAGGTCGAGGCAGACTGTGAACCTCTTCGCTTCAGATGAGAACGCCTTCAGGCAGGCATTCGTGGCTGCCATCACCAGGCTTGGCAGAGTTGGGGTCCTGACAGGAAGTAAGGGGGAGATTCGAATCGATTGCAGCCGTCCGAACTAGACAAGGAGAAACCTCTGAATTATTGGAACCTTTTTGCCACTGTGTTTTGGTTTGCTATTTGTTTTAGTTCTGAGAGGTATGAGAGGATCATCGCTTTGTAATTTGCAGCAATAAGGTTTCAACCATATGGATCTTCTCAGAATAAGAATCAAAATAAATTTCCAGAAAGCGGATATTTCTTCGATCAGTTGCAGTAATAGAATCATTTGTTCTAACTTCGCCGACCGATCATGAATTGGTGTCGGTTTTTTCCAGGCATTTCCTCTCAAGAACGATACGGAGATCAACATACTTCCAAAGAGTCATAAGAACGATCGGATCGGGCCACCCTGGTTCAAGAGACCTAGGCTCTTCCCTAGCCCCTTTGAGTCCACCTCGTATTCGCTTCAGCTTCAATCGCTAGCCTCATCAGGAAACATCCTGGGACACAGAGACACAAATACATCAACGCTTTCGATATTACAAGATCCAGTCAGTCGATCACCTCGCACAAGTCACAATCCAATGGCATGCCCCGTACACTTTATCATCCATAGCACGATACGAACTCTTTATGTAACACTTGCAATTATCTCTACCATAAACATCCAAATATGATCTCCTCAGTGCTACTGGCTAACTAGCTAGCTTTAGCTAATTAATTAAACAAACCTCCGCATAATTCTCCCCAAAAAAGAAGAAGAAGAAGAAGAGGAAGCACATCCCACCGTGGACTCAGTGAAGGGATCAAAAGGAATCAAAGGAGAATATGCGATATTTTTTTCAATTAAAGAGTCGAGAAAATGTTAGATGATATTTTACTGTCTGGCCTGTTTTAGTTGGGAAGGCAGAGATTATGCCAAGGAAGAGACTCATTATTCCCAGTGTTTAAAACGTCATAGTGAGGGAATGTGTACTCCCATTAACTACTGCAGAGAATGTGGAGAAGGCACTGGATGGGGTGATACCGAGCTTGATGGCTGATGGATGAAATGCATGGCTTTCCACGATATAAATGGTCCCCCTTCTTATAGTGCTGGAGCTCCAGTCTGCGTGTAGTTGTGTCCGAACTCCATGATGACTCTGCAGATAGGAATTGAGACACGGTTTTGGGAAAAAGTAACCTGAAACCTTGGCTTTGGAGCATGTTGTAGACACCGAGACAGGGCCAGAGTTGAATGAATAGGCTGTCGAAGAGGTTACACATCACATTTCGGGCATTTCTACCTTCACAAACATTTTCAAGAATCGGTTTCTTAAAATGTACCGAGTCATCATTTTGGTTTTGGAGTACTTAATAATCCCCAGTTTCTGCTTACCTATTACTCGGACTGTGTTTTCCAAACAACGCCCGACAGAAAGAACCATCTATCCTTGGCGGGTTTGAGGAAACCAAGAGAACAACCGGTTTGCTGAGTTCATTTACACTGTTCCAGACTCGTCCCAAGACATGCCAAATATCTCAGCTGACAGAGGAGGAAGAAATACTCAAGCCAGTTCAGATTCATGACTATGTTGCTATGGTCTGGCTGGATGGGCCTGCTGCAGGGGTTATGATTGTTCGATTGCTCGTATGCAGAAACCGAGGGAAAAGACTCCCATAATTACGCGCTGTTCAGTTAATGGATCAGCAGAACTGCATTCTTTACACTATTTTCTGTATGTGGCCATCAGAGAGACCGGCAGAAACGGGTTTTTCCCTGCTGAACTAAAGTGAAAATTTTTGGTTCTCATAAGAGAGTACCAATCTTACGAAGTTACAGTATAATAGCAAAATCTCTTGTCAACCCGAATCAACCACTTTACAATTTCATCTATGATCATGAGAAGATCTCACTGCATGTTGGGGTTCTGTAATATCCGATATAAACTAATTCAGCCGATTTTTGACATACATACAACCTTATCTAGTAATCATCTTCTTCATTCCTGGACCCAATGAACCTCCTGATGACAGCAGCAATAGCACCGAGGAACAAGAAGAGTGCCAAAAGGTCGAAGCCACCTCCAATGCCAACTGCAACACTTGGACCTGGAGCGAAGAATGAAAAGGGTGACCAGCCCCAGCCCCCGTAGAAGGGCACCCCATAACCATACCCGTAGCCACCAACTAAAGGTGGGGCAACCGGTGGATTGATGTAAATGTTTGTCCTGCAAACAATTAAGAGGCATATATATCAGCTTACACTAGAAGTAATTCCTTCCTTCAAAGAGGATATCAGTTTCAATAATTGAGACTATATCAGGGGTTCTAGTAGTCAATGAACAAGACCAAAGTTTTTCGTCCTCCTCCTCAGAGCTGTTACATTCCATGTCTAATTCTATATAATGATTCCATTCATCTCCTGTGATCTTAGATGACGTTTTTCTCCAGAGTGGATGACTTTTTATGCTGTAAACTAATTTATTCATGCCAATGCAGTGCGAGGAAAAGGGAAGAAGAAAGATTGCAATGCCACAGCATTGGTTCAATTTGATTTGTGCTCTACTGAACTTGAGAAAACATTACGGCCTGTGATGAAATTCTGATATGAACTATCAGAGTTGCTCTAATCGATAGTGTATTATCAGCAAACCCCTGAAGTCAACACTTCCTCAATGGTCAATTATTTCCCAATTCATGCCCCTGTTGATGCTTGACATGATCAGGAGCAGACTCTCCTAGACTACAAAATCAAACTATTAATCCAAAATCTAGAAGGCAGAATCAATCATGAATCGAAATACTCATACAACCTACCTGGAGTTGCTTCTTGGAGCAGAAACTCGAGGACCGGATGAACGGAAAGCTTGCCCACCGACTCTCCCACCGCTCTTAGCAGCTGATGCATCCCCCACAGAACCAAATGTCAGGACCCCTGCTGCTAGTGTCACCACAGCCAACTTTGCCAAGTGATTCTTATCGCTTATTTTTCTGTTGAAAAAAAAAAATATACCCATCAATCCTTCTAGGCTAATTTCAACAGATGAGCAGAAATTAATGTCAGTTGTATCATTTACTGCGTGCATACCTTGAAGACCCGACCATGTGGTCATCACTACCTTCCATCGGGCGTTTGCAGGAGATTGCTTTGCCATAATTGAGAAACTTCTTCTGAGGCTTGTGGGTTGAAGTTAGGATGTTGATTAGGAAGCTTTGCTGGGAAGAGGCCACTGCTGACATCTTCTTCTTCTTCTTCTTCTTCTTCTTCTTAAACAATCAGGAACTTCCTGTCTTTCTAGTTAATGGCTGATGAAGAAGAGATCTTGAAATCCCCTCAAAGATTTTTGTCCAATGGGCTTGCTATGTGGGGGTAACAGCGTTCTTGGCATTGCCTGATCATGAGGATGCCACGTGGCCCAACATGAATGGCTGAAAATAGAGGTATAGAGATATCATGTTTACAGAGTGCACTAGGCGTTGAATTTCTCTATCAGGAATAGATAAATTGATTAAAAAAATAGAGAAATTTATGTAATATTTAACATATTTTTTATGAGGTGATTAAATCCAACCGTACCTGGATGAGAACATCGACATTCTTCCTAGATTTTAGTCCAATATAAGGTTGTCCAAACTCAAAACACAGATTCTGTTTTATCTACTGGAAACTTAGCCAGTAAGATTGATATTGGAGACGACCTATTAGCAGTGACAGAGAACTTACAGCCTTTTCATCATATATTCCATGTGCACGTCGAAAACAAAAACAGAGCTTGACCACAGGCATGACATGCAATTCCTGTTCGTTCACTCGGGAACAAAGAACATAAACAGCAGATTAGGAAACCTATGGATTTGCATACTAAAGAGCATAAGCCTGCCTAATGGTTCTCCTTTTGTCTTCCTGTTGTGATCTCAGTGATGATACTGAACTTCTGAACTGGGCGACCACAGATTGAACAGCAAATGAAAGATCAAGGGAGAAAGAATGAAGAGCTGAAAGCTGGGAAAGATTAAGTAAAACAAGTTTGCATTACTTCACTTGGAAAAACAGATAACAAAATATGCGAAAGTGAAGCCATCGTCGGCCTTTCATCTTGAAGGCACTCCAAGTTACCCAAGTACACAGAAAAGAACTGGAAATGCAGTGACTGCAGGGAGATATTATGAAAATAGAAACCTTCTCCCTGTCTTAGAAGCTACGCCATAGTCTTCCCTTTCTAAAAAATAAAAAAAGTTGTTCTGGGCACACTCATTTGATCATTTGAGCCTGATTTTGTCGTTCCACTGAAGGAGAATCCCAAAAGATATCCACATTACACAGTGTAGTGCTGCTGGATCGTGTCGATGTCTAGCCCCTTGAGCTTCACCACCGACTCCACGTGGCCCTTCAGTGTGTGCAGCTCGCGAAGCCTGCAGTCACCAGAAACAAGAAAACCAAAGATCTTTAGTGAATCCACTGAGTGGTTCCTGGTTCCCATATATATCACTCCGCTATGGAATTGTAAGACTGTTCCACAAGATCACTATAGATACCTCTTGAAGGAGAAGTCTAGCAAGAAAAACTTTACCTTGCAACCTCGGCTCTTCTCTTAGCCTGCTCAGCAATCTCAGAGAGTTCTCTGTAGCTGCTCTTATCATGGAAGAGGGTAGAAGTCTCTGGTGGCTGAAGCCCGTGAAGAGTCCTCTGAGCAAGAGCCCATTGAGCCTCCCTCTCCTCCTTTCCATAATCTTTCTTGGTAGTAAAGGCAGTCTAGTATCAATCAAGAACAAGTAAAAGCCATTCAGTCGGGATTATGATCTTTTTCAGTCAGGCAACAGATTTTTATGACTACTACAGGATGTCGATCACAGGTACCTTGTTCTCCAACAAGTTGAGCCATGCCTTCCCACTGAGCACATATCGGATGAAGAATTTGATGATGTCCAATGGAACATAGAATACGATACTGTAGATCCAGATGACTCCGGCCCATCCCCAGCCACATCCCTTGATTTCGGCAAATCCCCAGTTCGCATAGACTGCGATGAGGGTAGCAATCTGAGAGAAACAGAAGAGGAAACATTTTTTCGGTCATAAACTATTGAATCTTCTCTTCATGTGTGAAGTGAAAGTTAAACAGAGAGATACTTACAAGTTGTGCAACAATGAAGGCGCTGACTAGGAGAAGACCTGGGCGTTCCACGTAAGACCAACTCCTGGACCTAGTCACAAAGATCAGTGCTTGACTCACAATACTCACTTGTAGGTATAGAGCGGCCATCATCTCGTCACGACTCTCTCTCAGTGATCTTACACCGAATTTGTCCTGAAAACCGATCCAAATTAGGAAGGACAACTGGCTATCGGTTGTTTAAACTAAAACAGACAATAATATTTTGGAAAAGTCGAGGAGGCAGAGAGTGGAATCGAAAGAACAAGTCAGTGTCTCTTACGGAGAAGAAGTCAGTTTCCTTCACTGCCCAGAAGAATATGACAGTCATAAGTGCCAAGTAACCGCCAAGCACAATGCCAGTGGCGAAGATCTCCTTCAGTTTCCAGCTATCAGGAAATGGAGATGGCTTCACTCGATCCTTGGAGATGGTCATGATTGTACCTAACAATAAGTAATCCAGGTAATCAGTGTAAAACAATAACAGAAAATGACAATCACGTGAAATAATGTTACTTAGAGCTTACTCACCGTCATTAAGAATGGCAATGATCAAGACCATAAATGGAGAGAAGTCGAACTTCCAGATCAGGGCAATGAGCATGAACCCGAACTGCATAATCGGGCATATCAGTGAATAACCAATACATGGGACAAAATGAAATTATCAAATCCTTCAGTGGTGGCTCTGGCTACTTCGCTTACCACTATACGAATAGTGATGGAAACTGCATAGATCTGCACCCACAAAGAAAACGAGAGAAAACAGTGAGCCGACCTTCAAACGAGCAGTTACAACACTGTGATAAACGAGTAACTGAAGAGAGAGATAGGACTTACTGTATAGTTCTTCATCCTCTGGAAGATGGCTCTGCTGGTAAGTACAGCACTGATGATGACACTCAGCCCGGGCTCTGTGAGGACAATATCAGAAGCACTTCGAGCAGCATCAGTGGCATCTGCCACCGCAATTCCAATATCAGCCTTCTTCAATGCTGGGGCATCATTCACACCATCACCAGTCATTCCACATATGTGCTTCCTTTCCTGCAGCTTCTTCACAATCTCATACTTGTGCTCTGCTCAGTGAAAAAGGGACAGTTAAGTAATCACCATGATGATAGTCGATAAACTTCAACATGAAACAAATTTAACTAGCACGAACCTGGGAAGACTCCAGCAAACCCATCTGCCTTCTCAATCAGTTCTTCTACAGGAAGAGCCGCGATGCTCACATCCTTGTCTTGGCCAAGGAGGGAAGCAGAGGGATACATGTTTGTTCCCATGCCGAGCCTTCTCCCTGTCTCCTTAGCAATGGCAAGTTGGTCGCCTAGAGGGTGAACAGAAATGAGTTAAAGCAACATAATTATAATCATCATAACAACTTCATTTCCCACCAAAATTTAAAACAGGACGGATTTATTATGGTTTACCGGTTATCATTTTAACATTCACTCCAAGATTGAGAGCCCTGCGGATGGTCTCAGCACTATCATGCCTTGGAGGATCAAAGAGTGACAATAGACCAACAAACTGCCATGGGCCACCGGCACTCTCTTTCGATCTCTCGGGCACTTCCTGCCTAGCCACAGCCAATGAACGAAGCCCACGCTCAGCGAATTTGTCGATAATTGCATGCACCCTCTTCTTAAAGTCCTCCCTTGCATTGCAGAGATTCAAGATCTGTCCCCACAAAAGCCCAAAAAAGAAAAGTTGGATCAACTAAAGACTCTTTTAGCATGAAAAAGGAAAACCGTGATGGCATTCCTTACTAGGAATAATAGGAGAAATTAAATCTTTAGAACAACTAAAACATCATACTCTTTCACCGAAAGAGGAGAAAAAAAGGATTGCACTCTTTGTCTGAGATTTTTTTCTGATCATATAACTCTTTATCTAAGCTTAATAAAACAAGATGATAGGAGAAACTAGAGCTTACCTGTTCGGGAGCTCCTTTGCTTGCTCTATGCCAGTTTCCATCAGATTCGATGTAAGTCAAAGCAGTTCTTTTGTCAACAGGGTTGAACGGGAAGAAATGCACCTCCCTAATGCCAGCTCTTGCCTATACCAAGATATAACAAATTATATTTACGATAGTTTCAAAGTTCTGAGGTTTGACTCGTATCGTGAAATGGAGACAAAGGCAAGCCTTTACCTCCTTGGGATCGGCAAGCATTCCAACAATAGCAGCATCAATGGCATCCTGATTTTCGGTCCTTGAAGCCCTAGCAGCTAGCAGAATAACGTGTTCCTTGTCCACATCCTTCACAAAGACCTCAATAAGGCTCCGGTCAACACTCAACTTGTTGAGGGTCAGAGTACCAGTCTTGTCACTGCACAGGACATCCATTCCTGCCATTTCCTCAATGGCAGTCATCCTCTTCGTGATGGCACCCTGCTGGGACAGCCGGTGGGAACCAATGGCCATAGTGACTGACAGGACAGTGGGCATGGCAATCGGAATCCCTCCGATCAGGAGCACAAGGAGGTTGTTAATCCCGTCTCTGTACTTCCTATGCTGGATGGGATACATCACGATGATCTCGATCACCATCCCAACAGCAATGGAGCAGATGCAAAAGTTTCCGATGGCAGTGAGGACCTTTTGGAAGTGGCCCACTTGGTTCGTGCTGTCAACAAGGTGGGCTGCCTTCCCGAAGAAGGTGTGAACACCAGTGGCAATGACAACAGCTTCTATTTCTCCCTGTTTGCAGGTCGAGCCAGAGAAGACCTCGTCGGAGGGGTTCTTGGTCACTGGGAGTGATTCTCCTGTGAGAGCCGACTGGTCAACCTTCAGAGGATCACCCTCCAGGAGACGGGCATCCGCCGGAATGATGTCTCCAAGCTTGATGCTGATAATGTCTCCAGGGACCAAGATTGCTGCATCTTGCTCAGTCCACTTACCATCTCTGAGCACCTGTACAGATAGAAAGTCGAGGAACACCCAACTTTTATGCCACATTATCGTCAAAGCACATTACAACAAATCGAGTAACAGCATCCTGAACAAGGTTTTGCTTTTTCAAAACAAAGCATATTATGTACAAAGATGACACATTACAAAGACATCCTTCTAACATGAAACACAAAATCTACCTTAGTTTTTGGAGCGAGACCAGCCATGAGAGCTGCTGCAGCATTACCGGCATTATTCTCTTCAATGAAACTGATGGTGGAGTTGATCAGTAGCAGACACATGATACCAACAAAGTCCTGCCAGTCTGGGGGCTTCCCGTCACCGTTGGCAAGCACAATGGCCATGAGAGCGGCTGCTTCCATGACCCATGAGAGCGGGTTCCACATGAACCCGAGAAACTTGAGGATCTTGCTTTCCTGTCGATTTGAAAGGGACAACAATGAGAACAAGAAAAATCCTAAAATAACAACTGGTAAGTAGCTAGTGACCAGTGGAGCTAAAAGAGAACCTTCTTCTCTTCGAGCTTGTTGGGTCCGAAGATCTGAAGCCGATGCTCCCCTTCCTGGGAGGAGAGACCCTCCCTGGTACATTTCAGCTGCTCGAACACTTCCTCGATCGGGATCTTCTCCTGTAAAGACCAGCCAGGAAATCGAAGGCTTGAGCCTAAATCAATAATGCCCTGGCAGACAAATAAAATTCCACGAGAATCCACACATAATTTCACTTATGAGATAAGGATCGTTACTTTGAAACCTCTATGACAACTCTAACCGATCCGAGTCCAGACTGGCCAGGCCAATCAACGATGAATAGTTGGTGGAAAGTTAGACCTTCATCCACAGTCGAGCCTAAATGGTTTAGCTAAATTCTCCACTTCCAACTGTACCAGATGGACCATGTGCCCATCGGACCCACCAGTTGGTTCCTCCCCACATGGATCACTTTCATTTGTTCAGGTAAATGAAAGTGTGTGATTCTTCTAATGAACAGCGCACATGTTCTTGTCAGTATGGAATTATATGCGGATGCATCGAGTGGAGAAATAAGCACCATCCCTTCATGCAATGATTATAATTATTTTATTTTATTTTATTTTATTTTCCAACAAGAGAATAATATGTCTATGAAAATAACTTATAATCATGTCCCATAAATTCATACTTAAAATTTAATGTAACACATAATTAATAAAATTAGGGCTAAAGAATTAATTCAATAAGGATTTAAATCGGATAGGAAATGAGTAAGAGAAAAAGAGATAGGACACGAATCTGGGCTTAAACCAACAAACGTAATGAGTAACATCCATGCAATTGTGAATCGGAGTTTCCGCCGACGGAAATTTCGCAAAGTGGGGACCTCGAGACGAGAGCCAATCCAAGGGGCGTTGACCGACGTCGCAACCTGCGCCAGTGAAAGCGAGGAATCACTGTGTCAAGTGGGGCCCACGAGCCCCACATGGGTCAAAGGTTAGGACGCGCGTGATTCTCTCCCGGGAGAGCGAGAGAGAGAGAGAGAGAGAGAGAGAGTGAGGGTCAGCTGTGGGCTGGTTCGTGAATTCTCCTTCTCCCGCAGGGTAAAATGGGGAGACCAGGATTCTGATCGGTAAAGAGCCGGGTAGGCGTCAGCGGAGAGGGTCAAAACTGTTGAAGGCGTGGGGGTCACAAAAGCTACCGTTGTAAAATAGGAATGAAGGCGTGGCGTCTTTCTCATAAGAGGAAAAAGGCTAAAACAGCCCTAAGAAAGTACCCGAACAGAGAAACAGACCATTATACTCTTCAAGCAGATCATCTTAAGCTGAAAGCTAGGACAATCACAGCACTGACTTTCGTCGTCAATTAGGTAAGGTGGTCGGAATATCATGGTGTATCACAGGGCATCCCGATCAACTGACGAGCTAAGAACCTGACTTTATCCCGAAACAGCGATCCAAGTCCGAACATTACCCAGGAACTAACCCAACGCATGCACCCTAGTGGCTAAAAAGGTTGCACCAAGACTTCAATAAATTTGATTCCCGAAACTAAAGGTCTTTTTGGTCCCTTTGAAGTGTTTCATATTCACCTCAGCGAGACCAGAAGTTGCCCACAGGAATGTGACGATTGCAATTGAATACCTTCCCCCCCCTGCGTGTTAAAGTCTGGATCTTGCACGGAAGCAGGCAAGATATGCTCTGTCTGTTGGGAGGGAGAAGAGAGAGGAAACGAACTCTTCCCAATTATATCAGTTTTTTTTTGTCTTCCCGTTGAAGTCCGTCTCTTTACTTCTAACGCAAAACCCGTGAGAATAAGAAGAGGTTCTTACCAGGTCGACAGTCTCATTCTTGATCTCTTCTAAGCCGATGGCCTTGTCGCCTCCCATCTTCTCGCTCTAGGAAAGACCAGAGAAAGGGTGCGCTGAGAGTTTCCGCTGTTACTTGGTTCAGAGAAGGGGAAGGGAAGAGTTTAAAAGGCTCATTGAATTGTGGTTGGGGTGCGGTGGTGGCGTTGTGGTTGTGGGGGGCACTTCGACTTTCTCCCTTCCGGGAAAAGGGAATCACAGGAAATTTTCGACACGCAGACTCGGTAGTGATGATACGAAGAAGCTGAAGCAGAGCCTCTTTTCCCCCACCTTTTCTTTAATGTCTTTCTGGGGGGGCAAAAATGGCGATTCTGTGAGATGAGACGGAATCGATGCTCTCTCTCTTTACTGCTAGCTCATTTGGGAGGGGGAGAACATGGGGGCGCGGAAGAGCCTCCATTTATAACACATCTTTGGGGACCTTAGGCATCCATGTTAGTTGACCCCACTCGCGATCGTTCACTCGGCCTGCTGTAACAGCGTTTCGGACCGACACCATATCGATCTGAGACTCGAATACAGGAAACTGTATAGATTCATCGCGAGCGTTAATTGTCGTCAAAATCTCTGTCAAACTGACAACGATGACATATCCTGAGGTCATCGAAGGAATGACCATCGCGCCTAGCTAACGGACCTCTCATCATGTCTCGTACAGGCATCTCATATAAAATTTAAACGGCGTTGATGCCCGTCAGTCAGATTTTTCAGAGAAATAAGTAAATCTTATGCCTATTTTAGTAAATACCTGGAAAGGCAATGATTCCTCTACCAGCTAATTTATAGTATTTTTTTAGTTATATAAAAAATAATAAGTTTATAAAATAATTAATTAATTAATACAATAAATCATATGATAAGATTTCTCAAAGTTATAGGAAGGTTACTTTCTCGTTTTACAATATATTTTGTTTTCCCCAATTTTGTAACCTACCCCGAAAATTCTGCAGACTAGCTGGAAATTTCTCCTTTTTCTCCCGGAATAAATTAGAAAATATTCAGCGTGCTGGACATTATTGAGGGAAAAATAAAATATGACAATTACAATTACAATTACATCAGAATATGAATTGGATGTGTTTAGGCTGATCAAGTGCAATAATTGTAATCCTTCAATTATAACCCCATTATTTATCCCAAAGGGTATCTGGTGAGATTTAAAAGGGAGAAAATTGAACTGGCAGAACATGGCAGCCATTATTTTGTTTTTTTAAATTATCAATTAAATATAGGGCCAAAACATTATCTAATAAATATACAATTTTATATTGAGAGAGAGAGAGAGAGAGATTTGGGGGTTAAAAAATTCTTTTAATTGACTCTCAAGTTGGCGGGGCCACCGGCCGATACTGCAAATCATTCTTCTAGTTCTAGCTATTGTTGAGTGAAGTTACCTTTTTACCCTCGGGGATTTCACAGTATTACACTGACATGCTACTGAGAAGTGCGAAGATGTTTAAAATTACATGAAATAAGAAGAAAACGAAATGCTTATGCACTTTCGTAATTTTAAGATGGTACATGATTCGTCACAGAAAGACCGAAATTTTAATTAATTTAATTATGATAGGGCATCACTTATTTACCATAAATAAGGCTTACATATGATGCAAGTATTGTAAGATAATGATTAAATTAAAAGCTGGTGGATAAAAATGTAATTTGGTTTAATTAATTTAATAGGAAATAATGGAGGCGTGCCGCCGTGGATGCTGGGCCGGTCCTTCCGGCGGTGGTGGCAAGGGGAGGGAGGCGCCGGGTAACATCTTGGCCGTTGGATTCATCTAATTTGTTTTTCAACTGACCATAATAAATTATCACTAATTACACCAACCTAAGCAGGTTCTAAAATTTATAAATCAGAAAAATATATCATTTGGCTCAACCAAAATCTGAGTTAATTATTAGGAACTTTGAATTTATGAATGCTATATAAATTACATCAAAAAATTTATTTATTGATTTTGGGTTTTTTTTTCTTTTTTTTTCACTTCATATGAGCACTACTGACGACATTTTTTTTTATAATTTTCTTAATTAATTTGGGGTCTATCGAAGGAAGGTGACTACAGTCCATCGTAGGGACGGTAGAAAACGCCCGACCCATCCTGGGATGCGGCGGATTTTACCCGCCCCGTACTGGGGCAAGTCGGGTTTGTGCAGGCCAAGCCAGGGCACGGGCCACCTCGTTGCCCAGCCCCGCTTCATTCATTATTAAAGAGTTTTGCTTTATTTTTTTTATCATATTCCTATTTTCTTATTATACACTATATATTACTTATTCTCCCTCCGTCAATCCTATTCTTATGGCTTCTAAGTTTATATTGTTAATTTTGAATTTATTTGAAATGAAAAATTTTGTACTTGTGTTAAGCATATTGTATGTTTTACTCTGGTGTTGTTATTATTAAAATTTATCTTATTTTCTAGATTTAAAGTAATTTGGGCATCTTAAATCAGACGGGTCACGGGTCACGGGTCAGGGCAAGGCCGGCCACTACGCGTGCGGGGCAGGCTGGGGCCTTCAGGAACCAGCCCTAACTCGGCACGTTGACGTTGCCATCCATCAAAACGACCCCGTGGAGGGGTCAAGTTGGGGTGACCCTCCTGTTTTCAACTCCTCGGACATTGAGATTTTATTAAACCGGTCGAACCAGTCCTTTGAATGGGGGGGCCATTAATGTCTGATCCTCGAACGAAGGAAGGACTAATTAACAAAGCTATCGTGGGACTATAACGGTGGAATTAAATGATGCACGTGCTGGAATACAGACATCGTGGAGAATTACCCCGGGGCCCATTCAGACGGGTCACAGATTTGCCTCGATGCTGCACCACCCGGGGGAGGGAACAAATGGTGCCGGGCCGATCGATCGACGGGTCAGAATCTAAGGTCAACGGCTCCTTACGTGAAAATGGATAACGATCCAGAGCTCTTCTGTACAGATTCGAGTTGACATCAATTCATCTTGCGAGTGGGTCCTGTGATGATTATTTAATAATCCAAGGCAGAAACATTCTTAATCTTGTCAAAAAAAAAAAGAAAAGTTGTGATAATAAAGTGAGTGCTATCCCTGCACCTCTCCTGATCGAGAGACCGAGCAATCTCAACCGCGAAGTTCATGTGTCTTCGACTCACAGTGAGCCATTTATATTATAATTTGTGAATGGTTAGGTTACCTAATTTATCTTGAAACCCTTTCCCAGATTGAGTACCCGGTGGAGTCATCGGGCCAATAATTGAATTTTTTTTTCGCTTACTTTAGAAATTTCCTAGACAATAATAGGGTTTACTTTTTTTTAAAAAAAATGGTATTGATTATTAACAATATTTATATAGCACCGCCCATATTTATCGGACTGAAAAAATTACGGGACAGAAGCGCCGTGAATAGTAAACAATAAGGAAAATAGAAAGTGTTAGTTAATTGCAGGGATGGATTTAGGCGGCCTTTCAATTCAAGAAAATTATTGAAATATTATATAAATTTAACTTAATTTTATTAATATTTCCACTCAATTATGAAAGAATAATTATCATATAAAATAAAAATAAATAAATATAAGATGATGTGATATAATTATTATATAATTTTTTTTTCTCGGATGGATGAATATTAAGGTATGCTATTATTGGTGAGAGAGAGTATTGAAGATATAAATGTGTATTTAACATGAAAATTCAAAATAAATTATCGGACGACATGCGCATACTATCGATGGTAGGCATGAAAGTTTCCTCTCTCTCTCTCTTTGGCTTAAAGAAACATACCATGCCCCTTGAAATTGCCTCCGCAAAAGGAATAATTAAAAGTAGGTAATTAAATAAATGAGATTGAGTAGAATAATATTATTTTTAATTTAATAATTAAGATATTATATATTTAATTTTTATTATAAAATTTTATATACTTATTTATTTTCTCATTTTTATTAATTATTCTAGTATCATAAATTTTCTATATAATAATAATAATATTTGACGGTAAAGATACATACGTATGTGTAGGTAGAATCTGGTCTGGGTGTTCTTGTTCCGTACTTGATTTCTCTATCCTTCTCTGTTAGGCAGCAGCGTTTTGGTTTTTGCATTCAATTATAAATATATCAACTATATATTACAGAGTATTTGAAGGTATAATTTTGAACATAAGAGTAAATTTTAAATCACTAAACAACCACTATCGACAATATTTTCAAATCTTTCTTTCCAATTAAATATACTTTAAATGTTATATTTTAATTCATGAAGAATACTGCTCAGCCATAATATTCAATTCAATGTAATAACCTTCATTTATAATTTAAGGTCCATAGATTTTACATAAAATTCACATTAAACGATAGTTTTCGTATCTTCCTCCTGCTGGCCTGCATCTTCCTCTAAACCTAACGTCTAGCAGCCCACATGGGACAAAAAGATCATGAAAAGACTAACATATGCAAAGGTCATTTGAAAAGATTGAAACATCGGTGAACGTGAAAGAATGAAGTCACTGACTAACTGAGCTCACTGGCAGAGTTAAAAAGAAGGCGACCTGCTGCATTAGTATCATCGTGAAATCAAGATCGAATGATTATGTGTTTGTTTGTAATTGCTATGATGAGTACTTATTTCCCTAATTTTATGTCTACAATATTTCTATGTTCTCTTTTTGCGCATCTTGCAGAAGAAATCTTCTAATTATTGAGTGCATTTTGGGAAGTCGTATTCGGGTGATCTAATTTGAGCTATATTTAAATCAAACATTTAAATATGCAATCAGTTCTAACTCTTTCAGGTTCATAAGTATTAAAATTTTGGGTGATACCATCTATTGGTCTTGCTTACCATTACCTTATAAACAATATCAATGATTGGTGAGATTTTAGTGCAACTTGATAATAGGGTCGCAAGTTGACCAACACAGTAAATCTTGAGTACTTCGTATAGTAGAAGATAGTGACAAGTAACCATAATAATAAACTAGATTAGTGGATTAATAGGAATGGGATAAGATAACTCAATAAGAGATGTGCAAAATGAAGCGAAATTTATCTAATGCCTCACGAGTTTTCCCGATTTCAAGAGGGCAACCGACCTTCCCTTGCCTCTTCAAGAAATTACTAAAATCACCTCATAAAATTCTAATACATATATATATATATATAAATTGTTCGACTAAGTATCTTCCGAGTATGGAGAATTAATCCAAGATGTCCAAGCACACGGGTCTGTCCCATCCTAGTGCTGTCTGTTGTCGGGCACGTTCCTCTGGCCTGGATTATTGAGAAACCCCAAAATTTTTTTGCACTGGATATATGAAATCCACTACTCTTGAAGAAGTTGAATTCGACGAGAGATGCGTATACGATATATATGATCAGCCGTCGGCATCGTGTCTTCTGCATGCGGTGTAATCGATAATATATATACATATATATATATGTATAGTTGGTGGGACGATAAATAACTTGCAAACTGAGGTGGCGCATGCAATATCGATCGACCTCTCGTAATCACGTCCCTCTCGAGAAAGGACAAGAAAGGAACTTGAGAGTTTTCCATGTATTATTGATTTTATACATTAGACCATGTTGCGGGCCTCTGATTTATTTCTAGCCATTGTCATCCATTCACCAGTAAGCTAGAAGATACATTTAAAATAAGGTTAGGTATCTTGGGTGTGTACATATACATATATATATATAAAAGATGTCTTGTATTTGATTATTTTCTATAAAAATTCTTGGGAAAAGTATATATGAAGTCATAAAACTTTGTGATTATTTTAATTTTAATTCTAAAACTTTTGAAATGATTGTTTTAATAGTAAGATTTTACTTCAGTAACTTATTTAGATACTCATCATAATAGACCATTAAATCATGCTGATAGAGATAATGTTGTTAAAAGTGCAGCCCGAGCTAGTTCAAAACGGGTCTGAAACTGTTTGACCCCGGTTATGGTTCAATCCATTTACTTAAGTGCTGATTCGGTTACGGGTCACGATTCATGCAAATATGAATTGACACGAAACCATTTATAAAATGGCCAGTTTAGCCTGTGAACTGTCCATCTTTTTCATTTTTAAAAATTTTAAATTGATCTGACAAAATTCGACCATTGATTTGTAGTAAGTCGGCGGTCTAAGCCGATTTTCCAATGGTTACATGCCGATTCAACAAGGTAATGTTCCGAGACGGTTACGGTTCAATGGGTCTATATTTCTGAATCGTCACGTAACCATCCACAATCCAATAAGAACGGTTACATGCCAGATTAAGAGCGGTTCGGGCCGGTTTTAGTCTAGTTACAAGCCAACCCAATCTATTTAACATCTTTAGATAGAGACATGATAACTTCACAAAACATTATCATGATTCACGAGAACGTACATTCTCATTAAATCTATTCCACATGCCCTTGAAGCAAAGTCGTCCTTGACAACCAGGCATGGGCGTGATTTCTCGTATAGTATACATAATCACTAGGGCTGGAAACTTGTACCTGCTAAATTATAGGATAATTTGATTACACTTTATTTAAAAAAAAACAAAAACAAAATTGAGTCCCTGCCACCCATCTTTATTTATTTTTAGTTTTGGAATAATAATTTTTTTCTCAATAATAGAGGATATAATTTAAGACATCAATTTCTTTCACATATTTTCAAAATCTCCTGAAAATCTTCGCGGGGTTTCTCCTCCTCAAGATTGGTTGATTTATTTTATGTACTCCTCTGCTCGGGCCAGTAGAACTGTCGTAGAGCCTAAGTGAGTTCAATTAAATTTGTTACATAATCTATAACTTCGTTTTTTGTACATAATTTTAAAGTCATTTGTGGGTCGACGTAATCAGTGACTTAACTGGACACAACATCGCATGCGGTTCATTTATTTATATCGTGTGTGTGTGTGCCATTCTCTTTTTCATTTTTGGGTCGTATTTTCATGTAATAAGATGTTAATTAATATTTCATGCCGTTCGTGTATACACACACACATACGTACATACATACTAGTGATGAGCTCTTATNTATTTCATGCCGTTCGTGTATACACACACACACACATAGGTACATAAATACTAGGGATGAGCCCGTGTAGTGAACGAAATTTATGACTTAATGGTCGACAAAAAAATTTCAGTATAAATATTCTCCGTTCACAATTATGATAGAAGAAATATGGAACTTCCACGGCGGGTCTCTGTCGGTTCGACCATTATCTTAAACGCCACGAAAGCTACTCTTCCACATTGCAAAAGACAGAATAATTGTCATACAGGCGAGGCTAAGTTCTTCTGGATGAGCGATTCAGACGAGAGAGAGATACCCAACATGCCGTCGCTGATCGCTACACTGGAGATGAGTACAATTACTCATTGCCCTAACCCTAATTTCTCAATCTCATAATCACGATCCGCTAACGTATCCTCATCTGAAAATTCAGGGCGAACCATCCCGCATCCTGCTTCTCGCGTTGATCGATCATGGTTAGTTTTTTTGAACCCTAAGAGTAACAAATTAACACTTGGCGTGATTGTTCGATATTATCATACTTATTTAGGGGTAAATTCGGGGAATAAGATTTAAGAGCACACGATAAAGTTGTCCCTGTCGTCTGAGGGTTACGGATAAACACGGGTGCCTGTGCAAGCCATTTAAAAGTGCGAGTTAGGCACTTGCTGGTACAAAGAATTCTTGAAAAGACTTGATGGATCTTGAGAAATTTAGGCATCTAATTCCACTTGTCAACGTCTTCTCCTAAAGCTCGCGCTTACCATCCGATGTGCTCGATTGCTCGTTTCATGTTTGACAGAAAGACCATCTTGACAGGATGAGGGTCGGTCCTCCATCCAAGTGTTCAACACCTCCTTGTTTAGATAAGTTCTCAAGTTTGGTTCATGTAAATATGGTTTAGATAGTTTATTATTTAATAAATAAACTCGAGTAAGAGATGTCAATGTCATACAACACATTTCCACTGTTGAATTTAAAAGAAACAGGGGACCAGCAAGGCTAATTGTCAGGAGAAAGGAATTTAATATCGAATAACATGGCTATCGATATGGAGCCGAGAAATTTTGGTCCATTTCTGGGCGATGAGTCACTCTAACCACTTTACTCCCCTTCCTTCTGTCCTGTTCTGGATTTAAATTTCCTATGCAACTAAAAGGGTGAATTATTGAGGCTACAGAAGAAAGAAAGAAAGAAATACAGAGCAGCATTATCAACATCATGATCATGGCAAGACAAAAATGATTCATTTATGATGAGTGCCTTTTTGACCCATTCCTTCCTTCCCCCCCATTGCCACCACTCCTCTTTTTGGTGCATTTCCTGGTGTCATGATCTTGGAGCACTTTTGCTTCAATCATGGAGATTTCTTGAGGGATGTGGCCTTCGGGTGTAAAACTTGCTAGGCAGTGAAGCTGTCTGCTGCAGACTAAAACTGCGATATTTTGCAGTAGCAGGGAAGTGGAATAAGTAATCATCCGCTTGAACAGAATCGAAGATACGCAGGAGAACCGTGCGAACGTACGGAGTGAGCAACCTGTGCTGTGAGTCTATTGTTGTCACTTGGTTTTTGCATTCTTTGGATTATCATGGGAGGGTACATCTTCCTTTTGAAGGATGGTGGAATTTACAACGAGGAATCCACTTTCCAAGTTGGGGTAGGCATCTTATTCTCTCTTTATAGCAGATGTCTTTCCACAAACTCTACCCACCAAGCTTTGCTCCCAATAATTCACCCTAGCCCGATCCGTCTCGACGATCTGCATCCGTGTTACTGACTGACTACAGCATCGGTTGGTTCAGACAAAATCATCGTACGGCTACGTGCGGGTCATGCAGAGCCTCTACGACAAGACTCACACGAGAGACAAAGTATCCGTCGTTTGAAAAGCAGCGACGTCGTTGTCTTTCGCTCTGCGTTGCTCGAGCCAAGGCCTGTTCTGAAATTTCCACCAGAGAAGGCGGAGAAATTTCAATGTTTGTAGGCGAACAAAGGGGGACAAAACATTGATTTTCCACTATTAAAGGTAAGGCAGGCATCGATAATTATTGAACCTGGTCAATATTTCGAATGTTCTGTTCAATTTATATATTATATATTATATATTTATGATTTTGGTGAGTGTGGAATGGGAAGGACACATCCTTGTCGCTGTCAGTTTGTGGCCGAAAGCTTACTTCGGTAGGCATCTCTCCGCCGCAGAAGATGGCATCCTTCCTTTTTCACATGGGTAGGTTTGGTTCATTAATGTCCCATAAGACAGCACTTGAGTTTAGAAAATTCGGTACCAAATTTCTTTTTTTTTTCTTTTGTAAAATTTCGATTTAAATTGGGCAAATGAAAAAAAAAAATCACGATCTGAGTGAGTCCTGCCTGACTTGATGGCTTGGTACTTGACGGAGTGCACTGGAATAAGATTTCCACGAAGAGGGTTGATTCTTGACGATACTCGCTCGATCTTCGGTTGACTCAAATCAGTGGAGCAATTTTCGACGGCATAAGTTGAGAAAACCCAACAGGAGGAGATGAGATGATCATTCTATATTTTTCTAATCAAACGNAGCAATTTTCGACGGCATAAGTTGAGAAAACCAAACAGGAGGAGATGATCATTCTATATTTTTCTAATCAAAGGGGAGGGCAGTAGATATACCCAATTTCATCACATGGCAGAAAAATCTTCAAAGGATAAATAGCCGCAACGCAAATCACATTTGCAGCTACACAAAATATGTTTCACCTCCATGATAACGTCAGGGTAGGGAACTTAGTCTGAGCGTGTGAGCCATCCGAGTTCGTTCCATGGTTCCCAAACTGTTCCTTGGCCCGCTATCATCCTGTGGTTTCATGGCAGGAAAGAGAATAACTTCCTGCACAGGAAAAGCACGAAGAAGCAAATTGAATTGCCTGAATTCTGAAGATTTCTGAGTGGGGGGAAGGGATGGAAGAGACTTTGGACCTTGACGTTCTGAGAATCAGTCAAGAGCATAGTCAACCGGTCAACTCCCAAACCGCAACCTGCGGCTGGAGGCAGACCATACTCCAGAGATGTGCAGAATGTTTCGTCAAAAGCCATGGCTTCATCATCACCAGACTGCCGATCCTGAATGCTCAAAGAAAAGGAGAGGGTCAGTGATTAGCTCAGAGACTCCTTGCCAAGAAAGAGGGAGACTCGGATAAAATGATACCAATACCTTCAGTTGATCGGCAAATCTCTGGCGTTGGACTATGGGGTCGTTCAGTTCAGTGTAGGCATTGCAGAGCTGACAAAAAAGCAGGAATAGTAGGCTTCACGGAACGGCTTAGGGATGGGAATGACATTTCAAAACTGAAATGGAATCGAACCCGGATAAGCTTTGGATGAGCATACCTCGTGCTTGTTCACAAGCAACTCGAAACGCTCCGTGAGATCTGGTCTCGACCGGTGCCATTTTGCCAATGGACTCATTATCTCCGGATGGTTTATGATGAAGGTTGGATTAATACAAGTTTCTTCCAAGAAGTGCCCTACAAGCTGCAACACTCTTACCAAATAATCAGAAAGGAATGCAGACAGAAAGCCAGTTTTGCATTCTCCAAATCATAGGCAGGTCAAAGAAGCTTTGTATGACATTTTGATTCAACTATCAACATTGTAAAAAGATTTAATAGGTAGGGATGGAGTGAACAACAGTAATTGTACCGAAATCATCACAACTTACTTTATCCAACAAACGAGCAGTTGTTTGAGGAGGAGGGCACTTGACATCAAACTTCAAGCAGGCTTCCACCAAGTATCTGTTAGCTTCCTCGCTAGAGAAATCCTTTGGAATACTGAGGCCTGCAACCTTCTCCAATTCCTCCATCATGTCTATCCTCCTGCAATAAATTGAAAACGTAGGATGCCAACAGGATGAAGTGAGCTGTGGGTAGTTAAAAAATGAAATTCATGTAAACAGCAAACTAGATAATAGTGTAGTCCAACCTGAAAGGGGGAGTGAAGTCAATCTCAATAAGATCTTTGTCGAGCCCATTGCTGTGGGACTTGATCTTATAGCCACCAGTGAGTTCCTTAACCATCCCTTTCAAATCAAAGACAATCCCACATGAAAGTCATGCTTCAGACAAAATGACAGGATCACATTATAGAGACAAATAATCAGCCAAAATCAAAATCTTACCACTGAGCATTTCCTCAGTAAGGCCCATCAGATCATTGTAGTCTGCAAAAGCCATATAGAACTCACACAAGGTGAACTCGGGATTGTGAGTCAAATTAATACCTTCATTCCTGAACTGCTTTCCTATTTCATAAACCCGATCAAGTCCACCAACCACCAGCTTTTTCAGGTAGAGCTCAGGTGCTATCCGCATATATAATCTCATGTTCAACTCATTATGGTGTGTCATAAATGGGCGTGCAGTGGCCCCACCAGCAATCATATTCATCATTGGTGTTTCAACCTGCAAATAGAAAACATCCACAACATAGAAAGAGTTGTGGAAATTCCATTTCAGCAATCACTGGTGGAACACAGCTAATGTCATGCCAAGGATACTCAGATGAAGGGTCCAGTCATTTGCCAACCTCTAAGAAATCAAGATTGTCAAGAAACCTCCTGATATATGACACTATTCTGGCTCTGGTTCTAAAAACCTGCCGAACTTGTGGATTTAGCATCAAATCCAAATATCGTTGACGATATCGGGTTTCCTGAAATAGAGTGGGGGGAAATCACTTTGATGTCCAAACAGCTAAAAATGGAAAGAAAAAGAACCAACTGATCATATCGTTCAATAAAGAAAAAAAGAGATATAACACACTCAATTACATGTCAACAGGACTCACAACATTAAGGTCAGGAAATTTCATAAGATAAATTACCATTCACTGCCAAACTAGAAATAAGAATAGTTCGAATATTAAAAAGACACATTATAGACTAAAACACAAATCTGTTGAAAGACTTTGTACCTAAAGAAATTGATAAGCGGAAATCTTTCAGCAAAATACCTGATCCTTTAAGATATATGCTTCAGGAGACCTAGTTCTTCCTGGCTGCCATGAGTTAATTTTCTGCAAGTCAAGTAATTATACTCCGTAAAGTATGGTTATGTAGTTTCAATGGAAAACAAATTTGTTAATTTTCACATTTACATTATTATCAGATCCAGGACCAGCTTTCTGCCTTGGCATCATATGAAGGCAATGGGACAATACTGTGAATGATGTTGGGAAGATGCTCAGCTCACCCCTTCTGGTTTTTCCTGGAATAATAAGAAAGCACAAAAGATATAAATGAAACTGTGGAGATGCAATCATATGTGCAAGTCAGAAGAATTTGAAAGTATAATTCAAACCTGGGAAACCAGTGACACCAACAATATCTCCATGCTTCACGCTGGAATAGAACTTGAAAAATTCGGATTCTTCCATGCCCGACTTACTGCAGCGGATGAACATTGATCAGAAACAAATGGACTTGAAAACATTCATTTGAACCAATTACAACAGTAAATAAATGAATCGGCCATTTCAGAAGAATACCTTGCATCAGCCATGACTTGCAATTTAGCACCATCCCCATGCATATCAAAAAAGAACAGCTTAGAAGAAGAAGAGCGCTTACTCATAATCCGCCCTTGCATGAGATAAATAGTAAAGATTAGGACAATAATCATGGCAGTGTAAGACAATGTCATTGCTATTGAAGAAGAGAAAAATGTCGCCTACCAGAAAGAGACACTGTGACATCCTCAAGGTGGTCTCCATTTTTCAAACTCCCATACTTCTGAACATACTTGAGGATAGACATACTAACCTCGAACTTATGGGGATATGGGTTCTTTCCATCTGCCTTCTGGGCTTCAAGATATTTCACCCTGTTCTTAAAGTATTCCTGATAGAGAAAACCATAGAAGAATTTCATTAATAAAAATGAAAATTCAAGCTAGAACACTTACTACTTTATCATGATAGAGAGAAACAACAAGCAATAACAGTGGCATACGGTTGGATCCATGTCATCATCATCAGATGCTGCAGCTTTCTGACTGAGCGAGCTAGCCTTGGAAGTAACCTGGAAGGTACAACATGATAAGAAAAGCATCAAGAAGCAGTGCGGATAAGCTCCCTAAGGATAACATTCAGCTGCAGGCCTTGTTCATCCAATCTTGCCAGAGGCCATACAAACAGTAAACGCAATAAATATTAGAATACAAATGCTTATACTGGTAATAAATTAATAGGATCTCATTAGATCTCCTTCGTGTTAGCCAATTAAACTAGTAACAAAAATTGAAACTGAGATTCGGCATCTAAAAATGCTGTGGGATAACCTGCTTAGCTTTCTCATCCCTAAGTCTTCTCCCCTTTCCCTTCTTCTGATTTTTCAGTTGCTTATTCAGTGCACTGCAAGGATTGAGTAACAACAACGCAAGAAAGGGAAGAATGGATTAGCACAACAACTGCACGATCCAACCCTTCAGCTCTCAATCATCCCAGTATTTATATGATTAAAAATGATTTAAGAACGCAAATTTAAATTGCCAGAAAAAAATAGCAGAAAAAAAGGAAAGAAACAGTGCAAATTTCACTAGCTCAAGTCCGGTTCTCGAGTAGCTAATCTTAGGTTTGAATTCCTATGCAAGCGCAGCCCATGGTGATGCCTCTACAGCTTGCACAAATACTTAACTGATCATTGGTGGATTCACAAGACCAAAAGAGAATAAATTACTCCTTCCAGGGAAACATAAATAAATAAACTGCGCTGGAAACATTTATATCAACACTTCCTCAGGACTGAAACCAACTCTCAGCAACTCATGATGGAGACAGAGTTGGGTATTACCGCGAGTAAAAGAGTGCTGAGAGTCGGGCACTACTGAGAGTAAAAGAGCTCATAGTTAGGAGGCGAGAAGAGCAAACGTTGCAGAGAAATTGTCAGCGTCGTACTAACTTGCTGCTCAGAGGAAGCTCTGCACTGCTACTATCTAGCGACGAGCCTGAAACCGCCTCCTCATCATTGTCTGCTGAGCCGACCTCCATTGATCCTGCCGGCTGAGTGTGAGCAGAGAGAGCGGAGAATGACAAATTCGTTGACGGTGAAGAAGGGGGAGTTGGTGGGAAATTTGGGTCACTAAATTGGTTACATGAGATGCCGGGATTTTATATTGGGCAGACCAACCATTTAGTTGCCACGTCAGATGATGTCCTTCTACTTGGCACCCACGGATGCGCCGCCCACGGTGAATTCTTGCCTTGCGGGAAAAGGAAGGTGTCTCACTTTTAATTTTTTTATCCAATCAGCAAAACGAAATGCATAATTGTGTAAATAATAAGCGCATAATACCTCTAGTATGTTTTTTTTCTAATTTGAGAAAAAGAATAATTCTAGAAAATTGAATTAAGACAAGGACCAACTAAAAGGGCTAGGAAAAGCAACACCCTGACCTAACCAACCCGTGCCAAAGACTGCCTGGTCGATATGTGATTGCGAAAAGTTGATTTTATGATTGCAAAATGTATGGAGGGCACCATTTTGTGAGTCGAGGAATTCAGTATAGTAAGTATCAAGTGGACTTCCCTAGGACTAGGGAAGCGATTAAAAGAAAAAGGAGGGAAAAAATAAATAAAAACAGGACGCAACTCCAATAGGGTCATAACAGTAATTTTAAATAAGATGAAGCGACGAACTGATATCTCAGTACCAAGACTACAATCCCTACATCTTTGGTATAAAAAAAGGTGATGGAGATGTCGTATCTCATCAGTCGGGCAAAAGAAACTTCGAGTTCAGTATCTCATCTTCAGCAGCATACCATATATCTTGACGAATGACATGAAACCACCGTGTCTGAGCCTACAACCATTGGAGTTCCCCTTCTGGCCACTGAAATGCATCTATGCTGCAGCATTATCTGGAGTGTATTTAAAAAATTGGTTCCATTAGAATCTGTTGACTGATAAGTGGCGCTGTTATAGGAGCAACTTGAATGTGCAGCAGTTCAATTTGATTGTCCTGAGGGAATAGATTTCTCAGGTTGGATTTGATTGTCAGAGAGGAATTTATTAGGCAACATTCAGCAAATAAAAGTCCCAGCCTATTCTTGGCAGTCATTTCTGGGCCTCGCCAAAGTAAAACTAGAAAAGCCTAATTCATTTACCTTTAACAGCGGGTGGTTCATCCTGTGGTTTCATGGCAGGGAAGAGGAGAACTTCCTGCACAGGCAAAGCACAAGGAAATATAGAAAGCGAAAATTTTAAGATGTGAAGGGGTTGGGAGAGATGGGTAGAGACAGAGACAGGAAGTGAGACCTTAATGTTCTGAGAATCTGTCAAGAGCATAGTCAACCGGTCGACCCCTAAGCCCCACCCTCCTGTGGGAGGCAGACCATACTCCAAAGCCGTGCAGAATGTTTCATCCAAAGCCATGGCTTCATCATCACCTGATTGCCGATCCTGGAGACTCAAAAAAGAAGAGAGGATCACTCTGAATCTTATGGAGTGCCAATAAGAGATTGATGAGAGAGACACCCATAACACAACAGGATTACCTTCTGTTGGTCAGCAAATCTCTGGCGCTGTACTATGGGGTCATTCAGTTCAGTATAGGCATTACAGAGCTGAGACAACAAAAGTGGAACTGTTAGACTGTATATTTGGTTAGAAATCCAAATAATATTTCAGAGGAACGGAATAATGAAACAAATTTACACAATTGGAAGAGCATACTTCATGCTTGTTTATGAATAATTCAAATCGCTCGGTCAAGCCTGGTTTGGACCGATGCCATTTTGCCAAAGGACTCATTATCTCAGGATGGTTTATGATGAACGTAGGATTAACACAAGTTTCTTCCAAGAAGTGCCCCACAAGCTGCAATTACCCAAAAATAATATGTAAATGCATTTCAAACAGGAAAAAAAGAGTCTTTCACTAATCCTTCCATAGTGAAGAAATCATTCACAGACCTATCATAGTTAAGTAAAAAAATTCTGTTCACATCTCAGTTGAATTTCCTTGGATCAGATAACAATAAATAGGAACTACAAAAGAGAGAATGGAAAATGTGCATGAAATAAAAGAGAAATCATAAGGGAACGTACTTTATCCAAGAGGCGTGCAGTTGTCTGAGGAGGGGGACACTTCACATCAAACTTGGCGCAGGCCTCCACTAAATATTTGTTAGCCTCCTCACTAGAGAAATCCTTTGGTATGTTGAGACCTGCAACCTTCTCCAATTCCTCTACCATGTCTATCCTCCTGCAATGAATTGAAAATATCACGTACTGCGATGAAGTTAGCCCTGAGAAATCGCCATAACTAGCAACAGAAGTCGACCAACCTGAAAGGGGGAGTAAAGTCAATCTCAATAGGATCCTTGTCAAGCCCATTGGCATGATATTTGATCTTATAGCCACCAGTCAGCTCCTTGATCATCCCTTTTCAAATTAAGAATGGACAGTTGAACAAGTTATGCTTTCGGTATAATAAGATGATCAAATTATGAAAAATTGTATGAATTAACCAAATCAAAACCTTACCACTCAGCATTTCCTCAGTAAGGGCCATCAAATCATTGTAGTCTGCAAATGCCATATAAAACTCACAAGTGGTAAACTCAGGATTGTGAGTCAGATCAATGCCCTCATTCCTAAACTGCTTTCCTATTTCATAAACCCTATCAAGTCCACCAACCACAAGCTGCTTCAGATAGAGTTCAGGCGCTATCCTCATATACAGCCTCATGTTTAACTCATTGTGATGGGTCACAAATGGACGTGCAGCAGCCCCACCAGCAATCATATTCATCATTGGTGTTTCAACCTGAAAACAAAGGATGATGTTAACATAACAATAAGAATGCAAATTCCATTGCAGGCATTGTTAGGGGGCAAGAAAGGACCATCAGTTTGTAAGATGAGGGGGGTCAAGTTATTTACCGACCTCAAAGAAATCAAGATTGTCCAGAAATCTCTGGATATATCTCACTATCTTGGTTCTGGTCCTAAAGATTTGGCGAACCTCTGAATTTACCATCAAATCCAAATAACGTTGACGATATCGAGTTTCCTGAGAAGAGGGTGAAATTTTTATTTTAATAAGTGACTAGCCAAGCAAATGGGAGAAAAATCCAACAACTCAACCTGAAAAGAGAGATGATTCCAACAGAAAATCAGAAGTAACAATCTCAATTAGATAACAATCCTATTCTCAGTATTAGGCACACACACTTAAAAGTATTCAATCTCTAAATAACAAAACTACCATTTAATGCCAATTATTTGTGAAACAATAAAATTAATAGCTTAGGTACCAGTAATGATACATGAACCCAGCAATTAGAAAAAAGAATCCTCATAGGCTCAAACACAAATCTATTGACAGGTTTTGCAGCTGAAAATACATAACCAGAGATCTTTTAGTGAAATACCTGATCTTTCAGTATATATGCTTCAGGATTCCTGGTTCTTCCTGGGAGCCAGGAATCAATTTTCTACAAAGGAAATAAAGAAATTATAATCTATAATGTAAACTTGCATAATTATCTAAAATATAGGCTTGCAAACCTTCACATTGGCATTATCAGACCCAGGACCAGCTTTCTGCCTCGGCAACATGTGAAGGCAATAAGACAAGACTATGAGTGATTTAGGGAAGATGCTCAACTCCCCCCTTTTGGTTTTTCCTGGAAATAACAAGAGAAGTGACAGCAATAAAAATGAAGTTACCAAATGAGGCTAAACTCCTCCACATAAAAGCTTTAAACCACAGAATTGAAGATGCAATATAAGTAATGTAAATTAAAAGAAGAAGGAAGGCAAAGAGTAATATTCAAACCTGGGAAGCCCATTATACCAACAATATCACCACGCTTCACGCTAGAATGGAACTTGAAAAATTCAGATTCTTCCATGCCTGATTTACTGCATCATAAGCAGGAAAAGGAAAAAAAATTAGAAAAACGTATACTGAACCAATTACAACAGTAAATAGATCAATTAGCAATATTCTCAGAGTCTAAATGAGACTAATCCCATGCGATAAGCACCTTGCATCAGCCATGACCTGCAATTTAGCACCGCCACAATGTATATCGTAAAAGAACAGCTTCGATGAAGAAGATCGCTTGCTCATAATCCGACCTTGCACAAGATGAATAGGGCAGATTAGGACATTCAGCATACACAAATTGGGATCATATCCACATGGTTATGCATAAATGTCAATTACCAGCAAGAGAGACTGTGACATCCTCAAGATGGTCACCATTATTTAAACTTCCAAACTTCTCAATGAACTCAAGGACAGACATTTTGACCTCAAATTTGTGGGGATAAGGATTCTTTCCATCTGCTTTCTGGGCTTCAAGATATTTTACCCTGTTCTCAAAGTATTGCTGCAACAAGGAATTTGCNCAGCCATGACCTGCAATTTAGCACCGCCACAATGTATATCGTAAAAGAACAGCTTCGATGAAGAAGATCGCTTGCTCATAATCCGACCTTGCACAAGATGAATAGGGCAGATTAGGACATTCAGCATACACAAATTGGGATCATATCCACATGGTTATNTGAATAGGGCAGATTAGGACATTCAGCATACAAAAATTGGGATCATATTCACACGGTTGTGCATAAATGTCAATTACCAGCAAGAGAGACTGTGACATCCTCAAGATGGTCACCATTATTTAAACTTCCAAACTTCTCAATGAACTCAAGGACAGACATTTTGACCTCAAATTTGTGGGGATAAGGATTCTTTCCATCTGCTTTCTGGGCTTCAAGATATTTTACCCTGTTCTCAAAGTATTGCTGCAACAAGGAATTTGCAAGAGTTCCATTAATTTAAACAGCGGTCAGAAATTCCGGTTAGAACCTTAACTAATATATTGTGATAAAAGATTAAAAAAAAAAGACATAACAATGAGAACAGGGACATACCGTGGGGTCCATGTCATCATCATCAGCAGCTGCAACTTTCTGACCCTGCAAGTTAGCCTTGGAAGGAGCCTGCAAAGGACATAATGATCAGCAAAGCACCATGAAAAGGTGAATATAAGCTTCCTATGCAGAACGCTGATCAGAGTATGATTTAAAAGCATTCCTTACATATACAAAACCATGAAAAAAACAAAGTGACAGCCTTCATGCCGGCTCATTTCAATTTACTTGTCAAATGCTGAAACTTCTAAATCCAATTTATCCAACTACTTTTCATTTACAACCACCATATGTATATACTTTGAGCACCAAACTTACTTTCAGCTAATCGTAACGGAAACTGAAGCCAAATTCAGCATCAGAGATGGTCAGAACATTACCAGCTTAGCCTTCTCCTCCTTAAGCCTTCTTTCCTCTTCCTTCTTCTGATTCTTCATTTGCTTCTTTAGTGCACTGGAAAGAATTCATAAAGCACGATATTGGAAAGTGAACAACGGAAATGAAATTATAGAGTCGTAATCTTCGGCAATCCATCATCCCAAACTTGATCGGCTGATAATGACGAACAAAACAGTAGAGATAACCGTTGAAATGATCGTCCACCAATCTCCAAGTTTCAATCGATAGCTCATTTTATGATGAAATGAAGGTAAATGTAGCAGAGGCCTTGGGGCGGCGCACTTACTTTTTGCTCAAAGTTTCTGAACCGGCGGATACGTTGCTGCTATCCACCGATAAGTCTGCAACTCCCTTGGCGGCATCGTCTGCCGAGGCTCCCTCCATTGCTGCTCCTGCTTCAAGTGCGAGCAGGGAGCAGGACAAGCTGTAGCGTTTTGTAGATTAAGAAATGACTACTNTCAAGTGCGAGCAGGGAGCAGGACAAGCTGTAGCGTTTTGGAGAGGGGAAGAAATGACTCTTCAAAGTCTGCGTGTAAATGAGCCGAAGTGATAGGGTTTTGGTGAGGGATGGTGCGGTGGGAATGGGATTCCGGTTCGACGTGGTTTCCAGTCCAAACCGGAAACGGAATCGAATCACGAATTAGATCTTAAGTAACCAGTGACTCTGAAGGAATCACAACTGCCCATAAGAGCTGTTGAAATTACAGGTGATGCCACTTACATCAGTCGTAGGAAGGATCTTATAATCGGATACTGACATCTAATTATTAATCCTCCTAT
>CXYZ01006529.1:3258887-3316347 GCA_900006705.1 Sonneratia caseolaris
TCTTTTTTTTTATCTGCCGAGAACCAAAAGTTCTATGCAGATGGATCAGTGCTCCAAGGATAGAACAGTCACTCTATTGAGATGGCAAGCATACCATGTAAGGGCAATCATAGCGCATTTGTTCGATGAAAACAGACTTTCCAACTCTTTCCGTCTCAACTCTCTCCGTGAACTGTCAGCGAATAGGAGCAGCAAGCATATTGACAGGACATTGAACGTGTCTTCCCAATTGCATTACTGAGTTTCTAAGCGGTTTAATTTGCAGCAGAGAATGTTCTCTTCCTTTAAGCTCATCTTACAAGTGGTATCAGCAAGTACTCTGTGTAAAACAGCTGCACACGGCAACAAATGGAGAGTGTCAGGTGGACATAACTCAGATCGCATCAAAACCGAAGAGAAAAGAATGAGAAAGTGACTCAATCCAGAACCCAGAAATCAAAGAGTAGCCCTTTGGTCTTAGCATCCCCCACTGCATTTTTCTTCACAAAATCTATTAACCAGATCAAAGTGTTTGTGTTTTCTTGTGTTATAGCAGGCAAGATTTCATCTCAGTTTTCCAGGTAAAACGAAGCAGAACTCATAAGTACAACCAAAGGTTTATAACCGTGTAGAAGTTGGGAAAACAGAGAAGAATAGATACTGCTTCTAATCAAAGGCTATTAAAAATCTAAATCTACTGGGCCTTCTCATAGAATCAAACCTGAATGCACACAAGTTCAGAAGTTAAGTTCAAGAGTTACCTTCCAAACAAACATGTAGAAGGAAGTTATTGTGGCCTTGCTCCTGAGATCAATAGACTTGGCTCGTGCCCATAATATGGAAGCCAGCACAATATGACCCAAAACCTATACCAAGTTGAGGAGGAGAGCGAACTGCATTAGATTATGGTGTGACCAGAAGATGAATCAGAATGTTGATGGAACTCATGTATTACCGTGATGACTTTGCTCCATAGACAGGGAGATATCAACCCAACAACAATGGCGACAGCATAAGCCATTTGTAGAAGTGATATACATGTCCAAAACACCTATAAAGAAGGACAATTTGAAGGGCAATAAGCTAATAGATGAACTCTAATCTAGTGAAATGTGTGGATAGAATACCAACCCGCTTTTGGCCCAGACGAACAGTGAAAGTCCGGATACCGAATACTTTATCTCCATCCATGTCAGGAATATCCTGAAAATTTCCACTCGAAGAGTAAAATCCTCAGGCTATCCTTCGACATATGAAACATGTAGATTATAGCAGCGAAAGGCTGAGCTGTGGAGCTTCTAAGAAAGCTGTCTGCTTCCAAAGAACTCTTCCCAGTTTTCCATATTCTTTGCCAGCTTTAAAAGGGGGATATGAAGGTGTTTTGGGGGGGGTGGGGGGGTGTAATGTGACCAATTGCTTCCCACAGGATTGTTTATACTTCAATGAACCTCATAATGTGCATATCCCTCAGAAACCTCAACTTTTAACATTAGACGAAAGTGCAATTAGAAAGATCAATCTTTTACCTTAAACAATGCAATAACAACAGAGAAGAAGCTCATGAAGGCAGTGGCGAATATCAGGGGACGTGAAAAAACAGCTGGTCTTCCATACACATGAGTCTGAAATGGAGTTGTTTTCATCATAAGAAAAGAATACAAGGGTTGGAGTTCAGATAAATTGCACAAAATGAAAAGGGAAAATTCAAACACATCTGAGGAGCAGAGAAGGTTAGTCGAGAGAAACCTGCATGTGTAGAAAAAATGCTATCTGAACAATCACTGCCCGAACAGCTAAAATGCACATTGCAGCAACAACTGCAGATCTCTTCCATCTCAGTAATGGCAACTGAAACATCACATTTTCAAGAAGATCTTGTCATGCTAAGGTTTTGTTTTAAAACTATATATCTAGGTATCATCCATAAAACAATATCTGATATACATTGAAGAGCATCTGGCACCACATTAATACAAATCAACCATTTAACACAACACCAAATTCTGGCTAAAGTGAACCTTTTTCTGGTTTATTTATATATACTATCAATTTCTGGTCCAAATTACTCCAAGTTTTGTCCTTATATGTTGGACCACTTAAGATGATTAGCTGCTTAATGGTGATTTAATTGAGATGTTACAATTTTCTGTATCAACAGAGCCTACTATTGGACTCAATGAAGTAGCTCTAAGGAAAATCCTTCATCATGTTTGGAAAATCTGACATTTCTTTTTTTTTTAATGGTAAAACAAAAATTCAAGCAGCAATGCGCTACTCACGTCGACTGAATAAGCTGTTCCAAGTATAAAACTGATAAAAAGGGCCCAAAACAAGGGCCAAGAACCAACAACCCATCCAAGCCAAAAACTCTGCAATAAGAAAAATAATGTCATTATTTGTTCTCTTATAAATAGTTCTTCACAGAATAGTGTGATTTTGCAGAAGGATTGCTCTAAGCACAAAATGCTGCCTGATACCGTAACCAAGAAGGATGTAACTATCATGACACCGGTTCCAATGGAGTATTCTCCTGATGCCAGCGGCAGATATGGCTTGTTGACCTGCAAGACAGCAAATTGCATACAGAATTAAATAAGGAATTGTTATCCAAGGTAGCTTAAGTTTCATATTTGTCAAACAAGACACAGTTGAACTGTCATATCAAAAAACCAATATATTAAGAGAAGTTAAATAAATTGATTATGTTATAGCAAGGGATGATCTAGAATTTGTGTCTAAGGCTGTGAAACTCAAAGTAAGAGTAAAAACGAGGCAAGTGAGGCAAAATAAGATATTTTAAAGAAATTGATAAAATCAATGGATTTTATATGATATTTTACAGTTTCTCCGAGTTCAAGGTGGGCCGTATTATCTGCTTTGTAGCGATAACAAAGCTAGTTCATTTATTGATTCTCCCTCCTTTTTTGGGGGAATAAATGAAGCTTAACGTAAAGAATGTCCTGACAAACTTCAGAAGATATATTTTCCATTAAAAAAAAGGTGCCGCATCTTAGGAAAATATATATAAATGCATTTTTCATAAGAACCAGAAAAACTATCAGCCATTCTCCAGAACCGAACAGGGCCAATAATTACTGAAATGTGTATCTTAACATACCTTGTCTATTTCAATATCGGACAACTGATTCAAACCCACAATGTATATATTCATCATGAGGGCAGCAACTATGGCCTGACAATGAGCAGCCTAAGATTGTCAGGAGAATATGAAAAAAAATACATGTAACAGATATTCTCTTCTGAATGGTGTCAATGATTCAGAATTACCTCCAGCAATCCAGCAAAGAACATTGGATTAAAATCAGACAACTTTTCTACAGCAAGAAGAGAAACTGAGACTATGCTCAACGCCTGATTTGATTAAGTGAAGTGGGTCACACAAATACATTAGAAGAAGAAAAGTCCTGGAAATTTGAAAATTTCTCGAGACTTAACTGTGCCTATAACTGTATGCGGCCGAGAAAACCGGTAAAATGCATCAGCAGCCTGTTTCACCGAATTCCATGGGTTATTAGGATCATAGGCCCCAGGCTCAGGCTCCAGAGGATGTCCAGAGGCTGCATTGACCAAGTAAGTTCTGTTGCTTCTCTGGTGAAAAGAGAGCTTCTGTGGGGCATCCTCGAGATGATATTCCACAGAGTACTTGTTGAGGATGTTCAGTGTATTGCTCCTTGGAACTTGTAAACCACAAGAAACTGAAAATGAAAGAGCTGAAAAAGAAGTTATTCCAACCATGAGGGTCTCCCACACAGAAGAATCAGAAGGCAAACAGAGAAATCCAATAAATTTTCTGCAAAATAGAGGACAGCATTCTTCATGGCAGGCTTTTAACCAACCCCTGTCAACTGACTACGTTGCTGAGCATTTACATGAAGCAAATCTGCAAGATACTGGAGAAGCTTCATGAAGAAAACACTTTCCTAATATGCACAATTATCCAATTGTATCTCAAATCCATAATGTGCATACTACAAACATTTTCACGACACACCCAAACCCAAAAAGAAAGCAAAGAAGAGAAAGAATTGGTTAATAATGTGGCGACATAAATAAAATCAGAAGTTGGATACAACGATCTTGTGAAGAAGAAGTCTCTGGCCTCCATTATTTCACAGAAAAAGACAACTTCAAAAGTTCCTAGGTATACTTTTGGATCAATTTCAGCTGCTCAGCATTACGCACAAAAAGGCCATTCCATTCCGTTTACTTTGTGCCCCAATTTGGCTGGAGGGATCATATGCACAAACAAATGTTATAGTTAAGATTCCTACAAAATTATTGAGAGTCCTATAATCAAAACATAAGGATCATTTCGCAGGATGAAATGAAGCAGCATTAAGTAATCAGAACTGCAGTGTAGAAATACAAAGTAATGCATAGTGGGGTTCGATTCTACACACAGATTCTTATCCGATACACCTTCGACTCGCTCGAGTCTAATTGTGGTCGGACAGAGGCTTAATGCGGGAGAGTAGAGCAAGAAACATACTTGCAGAGCAGGCCGTCTTGAAAGTATCGCCCCTCCAAATTCTCTCTCCTACAAAAAAACAACATAAGTCAGCAGAGAACACAAGCACAACATAGGAGAACACTATCAGTTCAGGGAGACAAAACATTTCAAGAAAAACATGGAGCTAAACACCCAGATGGATTTTTCACCCAGAAAAGGCCAAAAATCAAAGAAAAAAAGGGTCGGAAGAAATGCATACCAGAGAAAAGAAAAGGGCTTGGAGGGAAAGGACACAGAAGCAGAGACTCCATTTTCTGGCTCCTTACTCCGGTCTCTTCCGATAAGAACTCTCAGACGACAGACTCACCACCTGTATAGAATCCCAGAATGCAGAGACACAAGAAACAGCAGGGTCTGACGGCCCGAAGGAGAAAAGAGAGGAATCTCACTGCAGCAGGGTTCTGGGTTTATTTGGGCTCCCGTACACCTGCTTTTCTTCTCGTTGTACTGTCCTTCCCTAGGCGGGGTTCCGTGGGTCGCCCTGACACAGAGAGAGTCGACCAAGCGATCCGTGGCCGCTTTCACCAGTCTTGTCGTGTGCCATTAATGTTGTTTTCCTCGTTCTTCTGCAAGCTGCGTACGTTGCCCCACAAACGTGCTCAACAAAAACTGAAAAAAAAAAAAATCTGCCTCACTACTGTACGGAATATTCCGAGGAGGAAAGAGAAAATTGGCAGAGGACACCTCCGAAAATGTAAAAATTAGAAATTGAGTTATTAAATAAACTTATCAAAATTAGAACTTGAAGTCTAAGTAAATCAGCTTGCCCACAGTCACCATGAAACCTGTTGGATATTAAAAGCAAGAGGAAAGAAAAACCCTTTTGATAAGTGCGCTCCATTGAATTCAACATTTTAATCCATTCTCATTATATTAACCAATATATATTATATCAAAATCAGTTTATCGACGGTATAAATTATATATATCTAATATTATCAAATCCAATATCTTAGTAAGAGGGAAGAAAAGTCCAACATCCCAACCTGTCTATGTACTCGACCCAAATACATTTAATGTAATTTCCATTCAAATGAAATTATCATATCAAATTAGTAACATTGTCTTAATTTTACAAAATAAATTTATAGCCTTTGATTGGTCAGCTCACTAGTAAACCGATAATATATAATTAGCCAAATTTAATGTTTGATGCTCTCGATGAGAATTAATGGCTGGCCCTATGCTGCATGATACACCGTTCGATGAATTAGTCGATTACTATGGTATGAGATACTATAAATATAAAAATAAATGGAATAAATGCACATTTAAATTCATAAAAATATATTTTTTAGTATAAATCAGCGTCCAAAAATTTACCAAAAGTATCCTAAAAATAGTGTAAAACTTGCTGGACATAAAAATTTATTTAGCAGTCAATTTGATTTTTTTTAAAAAAAAAGTAGTATGATTTCGAATAAAACAAAATTGAATTTGATGTCATCATATCCCTGGTCTAAAACCTTCAATAGGAGGTGAATGTGTATTACTCCTACAACCTTAAAATGGCTTAATTTAGCTAAACGGGAGGTCAAACTTTTACTTCATTTTCCATTTTTCTCCATTAAAAAGAGAGAATTAAATAAGGTCAACTCTTTCCTCATTTCCTTTTATTCACCTTAAATTAAATATGGAGTAAAAAATAAATAAAGTTATACGAATATAATAGGACTGTTGTGTAAAAAAAAAGAAGAAAAAGAGGTGGGAGCATAGTTTTAAAATCGGATCGGGTCGGTAATCGGCCAAGGTATGAGTTCATGGGTCGAACCAAGAGTTGAATGAGTTAAACCGTATGTTTAATAAATAATATTAATAATATAATATTCTAATAAAATTGATATAATATTATAATTTAACTATGATTTATAATCAAAATCATTAATATAGTTATAATATTAATATCAAATTCAACATAAAATATAAATATAAGTCTAGTAAAATAAAATAATATATTATAATAGTTTTTATTTTTTTAATTTTAAGTTGACCGGTTTTCTCATCGGTCAATTAGATTTATTGGTTCGAGTGAGAACTGGCCGGTTCAATTAGATTTGATCTCATTTAAAATATAATTGGATTTTTGTGAGAACCGAATAGGATGAGTGGCCGATTCCTGGTTGAACCGGCCGGCCTTGTCCGGTTTTTAAAACTGTGGGTGGGAGAGCAGAGCTTAGCTCATGTGACTGTTTCTAGATATAGGGCGGAATCTGTACCCAATTGATTATCTTCTTGCTTGACGATACTAAATTACCCGGTTTAAGAGATTTCAAAATCATCGCAGACCTCCCCTTTTCTTTTTTCTTTTCTATTTCAATTTGTGGGTTATTATATGATGATTTTTCAACTTTCCATATACAGAAAGATATATATAGACCCCGTCCTCATGACCTCCCAGTGCCCTAATGTACCAGTTATCATACCCATGATAAAAATAGTAGGCGGCCAAGTATAGAACGGATAATTACGAATAAATACTTCTTTTTTAAAGATATTTTTTAAATAGGAGAATAATTTTATTACTAATTGAAATATCATATTTTTGGATTTTTGCTTTTTAGTATCAAATATAATATAGTGTGTCAAAATTGAATAAATGCCAAAAGATCGATCAACATTAAGTTGGGGAAAATGTCGAACAAAAAAAAAATCTGGTTTTTCTTTTACCTATTAGCCGGATTGGACCACACTAACCGGTTCGGGAAGGCCGCCCGAGTCACTCAGATCGGCTCGTTCCCTATCCCCTTCGCTTCTGGCCTTTCCTTCCCTCCCCATTTTACCCATTTCATCCTCAATGACGACCAATCGTCGCACCTTACGTTTCTGCTTCCATCTCACTGATTCACTGAGTCCCTATCTTTCCCGGCAACCGATTCTCTTCTCTTCTACGTTTCTTGACCCACCCTACCTTCAGGATGTTTCAATCACTCATGAATTGAGCTTCATCAGGGGATCGAGAGACTTTTCAACCGGAGCTGTCTCCACTCTCCTATGGAGGGAACTATGTTCCCGAACAGACCAGTCTATCCTCTCCCTTCGACAGCGACCACGAGCAGACCAGCTCCTTGCCCAAACAACCTACCTCTCAAGTTCAAATCTTCCACGCTTCCACTCCCTCCTCAGCCCCCTTCCGCTCCCAGTTTCCCCCTCGACACCCTGATTCAGCACCTTCTCCACCTTTCCTCTAATTCCAACCGTGTTACCTCCCTCCGAATTTCTGCCGACAGCGGCGCTGCCAGGAGGCGGAGGCAGCTCCGGGATGCTCAGCCCAAGGACCCCACTTCAGTTCTCGCTACGAACCTTGATGGGTTCACGGAAAAATCCGATCTCGGAGATGGGTCCATGGAGTTCTTGTCACAGAAGTGCAAGTTACTGCTGCGTTTGATTTTGGAGCGGCCGCTGCATGAATTAGATGGCAGGTTCTTTGAGTCTGTCAAATTTAAATTGCTTGATGCTGACTTGATGAGCTTGTTGAAGGCCCTGGACCTTTCTGGGAATTGGGAGAGAGCTGTGCTATTATTTGAGTGGGTTGTCTGCGGTCTAGGCAGTGAATGCCCCCAACTGGATAGTCAGGTTATTGAGCTGATGGCTAGGGTTTTAGGGAGAGAGTCTCAGCACACCTTGGCTTCGAAGTTGTTCGATTCAATTGCCATTGAGGAGTACTCACTCGATATTAGAGCCTACACGACCATTCTCTATGCTTATTCTCGGATTGGGAAGTACGGTCGGGCCATCAAATTGTTTGGGAGAATCAAGGAGATGGGCATCTCCCCTACTCTGGTCACTTACAACGTGATGCTCGATGTTTATGGGAAGATGGGCAGGTCGCATGATAAGATTTTGTCTCTGTTGGATGAGATGAGAATCAGAGGGCTTGAGTTTGATGAATTCACTTGTAGCACAGTGATTACCGCTTATGGGAGAGAGGGTCTGTTGGAGGAGGCAAAGAAATTCTTCACGGAAATAAAGTCGCAGGGCAATGCCCCTGGAACAGTAACTTATAATGCTCTGCTTCAAGCTTATGGGAAGGCAGGGATTTACTCAGCTGCCTTGGGTATACTGAAGGAGATGGAGGAAAGCAATTGCCCTCCTGACTCAATCACATACAACGAGCTCGTGGCTGCCTACGTAAGGGCAGGGTTCTATGATGAAGGAGTAGCCTTTATTGAAATCATGGTTAGTAAGAAAATCTTGCCTAATGCGATTACTTATACCACACTTATAGATGCCTATGGGAAGGCAGGAAAGGAGGACCAGGCATTGGATTTGTTTGATAGGATGAAGGAATCTGGATGTGTCCCTAATATATGTACTTACAATGCTGTCCTTGGGATGCTTGGCAAGAAGTCTCGGTCTGAGGAAATGATAAGGATACTGCAGGACATGAAAGCCAGTGGGTGTTCCCCAAACCGTGTTACATGGAACACGTTGGTCGCAATGTGTGGGAACAAAGGGATGCACAAATATGTCAGTCGGGTTTTTCGGGAGATGAAGAGCTGTGGTTTTGAACCTGACCGCGATACATTCAATACCTTAATAAGTGCCTATGGGCGCTGTGGGTCAGAAATTAATGCTACCAAGATGTTTGGAGACATGATCAAGGCAGGTTTTAGCCCATGCGTCACTACTTATAATGCCCTCTTGAATGCTCTTTCTCGTACAGGGGATTGGAGAGCAGGTGAATCAGTCATTTCAGACATGAAGAAGAAGGGGTTCAAGCCCAGCGAAACCTCATACTCGCTGATGCTCAATTGCTATGCAAAGAGTGGGAGCGTGAAGGGCATAGAGAAAATTGAGAAAGAAATTTTCGTGGATGGCTGTATATTCCCAAGCTGGGTGATCCTTCGAACCCTCATCCTTGCAAACTTTAAGTGTAGATCCCTTAAGGGAATGGAGAGAGCATTTAAGGAGTTGAAAAAAAATGGTTACAAACCTGACCTAGTAATTTTCAACTCAATGCTATCAATCTATGCAAGGAACAACATGCACGATCATGCAAATGAGATTCTTCAGTCAATGAGTGAGCATGGTCTTTGTCCGGATCTTGTGACCTACAACAGTCTGATGGATATGTATGCTCGAGGAGGAGACTGTTGGAAGGCCGAAGAGGTCCTCCGAGGACTCCATTGTTCGAGCAGGACACCTGACCTTATTTCTTACAACACTGTCATTAAAGGTTTCTGCAGACAAGGTCTGATGCAGGAAGCAATTAGGATCTTCTCCGAGATGACTGTGAGAGGAATTAGGCCATGTATTGTTACATATAATACATTTATTGCTGGATATGCTGCAAGGGGAATGTTTGCAGAAATTGATGATGTGATTGAATACATGTTTCAACATGATTATAGGCCCAATGAGCTGACCTGCAAGATCATTGTCGATGGGTTCTCTAAAGCTGGTAAATACGAGGAAGCAATGGAGTTCTTGTCAAAGATTAAGGAGTTGGATGATTCTTTTGATGAGGAATGCTTACGGAGACTAGCGTCAAGGGTCAGGGAGAGTTTGAAATTGTAGTTTTTGGATGGCTTTGTATCATTTTGTCTATAATGTGCTAGGATTTATTGACCCCCATTCATTTTCCGTTCAGATGCTATTCTGTAACATTGATCTTGCGTTTATAGATATTGTTTTCAGCTTCAGTAAAAAACAATAGACATGTGAAGAGCATTTAAGATTTCAATGTCCATAATTTCTCGGGCGGGGAATCTGTTGACTGCTTCTTTTTCCTCCAGCAATATTGTTTAATTTTCTGTCAATCTTACATTAGAAATCTGCTCCTGACGCATCAAAAAATTCATTAGATGCCCATAATTTCCCATAGAATCGGAATATGCTCGATGGTTGCATATTATGGTTACTGTTTGGATAGTATGCTCAGTATACAGGGGAGAGACCCGAAGTAAGAAGGGCAATCGAACCAGGTAAGATTCATATCATTTTAGGTAGACTTTCTGGCAGAAATGCTTGAAATTGAATGGAACAAGACATGTATATAAGGTAAATAGTGAGAGCACAAACTAATATCTTGTGACGCATAAACTAAATGATTTTTTTGGGTTCCGACAGAGGAAATGCTCAATGGCTTGGCTGCACAATATACCGGAGCAGCTCCTCATTGGCCTCGAACTCGATCATGTCTGCTCCAGTTGGAGTGATCCATGCTTCTGTGCCCTCATCTCCTGATCCTGTCTCCATCAGAATGACCACGTTCTTCATTGGAACACTGGTCGTGCAGATCCACTTGGCCCTGCCCCACCCGAAATCAACCTCGTAGAAGGGGAACCTCGCCCAGCTGCTAAACCGGTAGAACTCAAACTGCTGCACCACCCCTAGAGGTCAACTTCCTTGCCGCCATGAGCGACTCACAAGCTGTTGCCAACCCATTGTCTCCTTGGAGGTCACTAACAAAATCTGCATTCATTCTTCTGATAGACTTCTGCACCGGAGCCAATAAATCTTTCATTTGGAGAGCTTCTTTGCCCGTGTCCATCAGTGGGGCCACTGCAGATTGCTGAGCGTGTGCTCGGGCAGTGGCGGAGCTCCATAACGGGGGAGACCAGCAACACATATGCTGAAATTTGTTGCAATCTCCTTGCCTCCTCCATGGCACAGGTACAGAGGGGAATTAAGAAGAAAGCGAATAATTAAAAAGAAAAAAGCATTAACCAGAGAGTCCATTACAGGGCATGAAGACTGGAGTGCCGTCCCGAGGGAGGATTTCCCCGAGAACGGATGGGAGATCTCGAGGACCATTGTCTAACAAGAACCGGATTATCCAAGAACAGGTCCTCGGGTCAAACAAAGTTGTTCTCATGACTAATGATTGGAGATCAGCTGGTGAACTCGAGGTCAGGAGGTTCTGGTCTCTTGAACCCTTTACTTTTCACAAATCATATTTTTCTAATTCCGTGGATTTCCCATATGCTGATGCGAGTATAAGAATTCCACATTTCAGATTCATCTCTTATCTCATCCACCAACGTCTCCTCATCTTTCTCTTCCATGTCTAGTCTCTCTCTTCGACGCTAAAGGCATCTCCTCCTCAGTTTGCTTTCCGCTTCTCAACATCATTGTTCTTGCCCCATATCACTTATCTGGTTTCTGTCAAGTTATATATCCGGACAATTCTTTGTCAGGGAAATCTCGATCCGAGCCTGTTCTAACCCGCAATGATTTGCTNATCGGGGAAATCTCAATCCGAGCCTGTTCTAACCCGCAATGATTTGCTCCGCCATGTGGATGGCCCCTTTCCGGGTCCCCTGAAGCCTGTCAATGATCGTAATGGAGCACCGGATGTTAAATTGATCGTGCCTATTCTGCGTCGGTGAAAACCGACCACCGCCCTCAAAACCTGGTTAACTCCAACCCTACTGTCGTGCTTCCCCCAACAAGTTCACCTGTCATCTTCCAATGCCCCGGGGCATTCGGCTTGCTCTAGCAAAACGCGTCAACAAACCGACGACGTAGGATGCTGTACTATGTAAAGTACATTCTCAGAAATGCTGGTTTTCGTTTGTTCCATCTTCTCTCAGCGTTTAATAAATGGCACTACGGTTCAATTAGGGCAAGCCAGCCCATCCATCCAGGACTCAGGTCATAGTCAGAAGAAAGCACAATCAGCGAACACGGTCGAGTTCTCAATCCTATACTGACTCCAATGCCGTGCTCGACTCCGTGAGGCACAGCAAGACGATGCAGTAAACCCGCTTGCACCCGTGGCACGTACCGAAGTCAGGCAACGTGGGGCCCGATTGATCTTGTATACATGTGATTAATTAATTACATCTCAAGCCTAATGTCTATTTTCTAATCCATACAAGTCTATAACTTTGTCCACGTCGTGCGGTGCTATATAGCTAACCCCGCGGGGAGAGTAAACTGTCCGGCAGTTTGGGATTTAATAATTATAAGAGAGAGTTTATCTACTTACCATAGGCGTGGTCGAGTGGTTTGACACTTATCATCCCGACGAGTTCCACCTACGGCGGGGAGCTCTTAATCCCTTAAATAAGTCAATCCGGAGCGATCCGAATTAGTCAGTTGAATAAAATTTAACTGAATGACGGCGATTTTTACAAAAAGAGTGGGCCTATCTTACCCCAATCTGACTGGTGTGAATATGTCAAATTCATGCGTCTAATGATTCACATGCTCTCTTCCCTAAAGCGAATTCTAATGGGAAATTGAGAATATGGTAAAAAAAAGTTAAAATTAGAAAAAAAAATGGACGAAACGTTTTCTTAGTGTCGCAACCATAAATACACAATTTATGTTCCTTGGAATTTTTATTAGGGTTTAGACTTCAGCTACTCTTTAGGGTTTAAGGCCCCCGGTCTCGGTGCATCGGCTGCCTCTTCTTCCGCCTCGCTCTTTCTCCTCCTCCTTTCTCTATCATAGCTGCTCTGATTATCGGGCGCCACTTCTCCTGCCCCTGCAGCTGCTACTTTATTGCCCCCAGCTGAGTGAGGTGAACGAGCTGGTGGGTTTCGTTTTAGGATTTCATGATTGGTAGCTTCCTGAACTTTCTGCCTACTTACGGTGATTGGAGATCTTGCAGCTATTGCCTGAAGTATTTGTGGAAAGGGGAGGAGTAATTGCTGATACTGCTTCATTTGGGGGTTGGGGGCAGCTTCTTTTATCCATAGATAGGCCTCAAAGCGCTTGAGTTTCTGCCCATTGAGGAAGATTCCCGTTCGGTGTCTCATATTGGAAGACAAAGCCAGTCAGTTGGTTACAGCATGATCAGAGGCGGCAGAAGCTATGTTTCCTCATCGCCGGCTTTCTCAAATGACGCCAAGCGGCTTCTTGTTTGTACAGGAAATACTGTTTCCATCTTCAGCACCTCCACTGGGCTGCAGGTTTGTTCTTAAATTCGAATCTTGATGGAGGTTTTCACTGTTGTGCAGCAGAATGACAAGAGTACTTGCTACTCAATTCAGCTGGGTTTCACTTATGCGATTATAGCCCAACCTTTAGATGATCCTCTTGCAAATGGTGCTTAGATGGGTCAATAATGTGATTTTCTTTAATGAAATTAGGCATTCCAGGGGCTGTGAAAGGTGTCAATTTTTTTGAGTAAGCAAATGGAAAGCGTAGCTTATGTTGTTAGAAAGCTAATAAAAAAATGTTAAAAAAAATAAAATATATTTTGATAAGAAGTATTTTCTCAGAAATATATGAGATATCTGCACAAGAACCATCATTGTAGCTAGTGGGAAATCTTGACTTATCTCACTCAAGAAGTCCACTTTTTTATTGTCTTATGACTTCTCTTCTGGGCTCTATAGGTAGCATCGTTGGAGGGTCATGCTGCATTGGTGACATCAGTCATAGTGGTACCTGCCTCAAGCCCTGCTAGTAGAATATTGTGCTATTGCTGGACCTCTTCGCTTGATGGGACTATTCTTTATTGGGATTTTTCTGTCCCTGAGTTGATGAAAAAGGTTGATGTACGTTTGCCCATCTTTTCCATGGTATGTTCATTTCACTTCTTTTGCTTCCATAGAAATTTAGTGAGAATGACAAATTTTGAATTTGCACTTCTTTTTACTGGTTTTGCATTATGTACTGTCAATCTAAATTGAGAAACTGTTTCTTTGAAAAAAATATACTAGCCAAACTTTTGTGTGATTTATGTGTCAATTTTGGGAAAAAGGTCATGGTAACTAGTGATTGGGCAAAAGGAAAAGTTGAATGTGAAACTAACAGCCATATTTTATGCCTATGTTCTAAATTTAGCTGCTGTTCTCTTGATTTCTTTTTAAATACTTTTTCAACCATTCTGTTTTCAGGTGATTCCCGCATTACTCAAGACTCCAGCTAATAGTGAAAGAAATTCAGATCTTTATGCTTATATATCTACTGAGAATATTAACAAATCTGAAAAGCCCAAATCCTTGTGTGGACAGCTTCGGAAGTGTAATTTAACCAAGTCCTCTCTTGTTGGAGGAATAATCTTGAAAGAGGTATGTATAGACAGTCTTGGGACGTTGGAATGTTCCTTAGATTGGTCCATTGATTTTAAATTAAATGGGAAAAATTTTTTAGTTGGTTCATCTGTTCAACCCTTGACTATCTTTGCATTATGCTCCATTTCCTTATGTTATTTGTAAGTTTTTCTACTGATATATAGTATATAATTGAGCTGTAGAATATTTTGTTCAAGTCATATAGAGTGGACTGGACTGTATAATAATTTAAAGTTTGAGAAATGGAGGAGTAATTTATGGCATTGCAGTCCAGAATATATCTTTGATATATGCTTACAGGATATTTCATTTATTGGTAAAAGGTATCTTATGCGTAGGTTGTTCAGATGGACACAACTGATATTCACTGACAATATGGAGAGTTTCCCTCCTTTTTTTAAGTAGATTTTTTAGTTTAACCTTCTGAAACAAAATATAAAAATATTGTTGACATCATTTTTCTGATGAAAAAACCAGCTGTCTGGTAGTTGAAAGTAGTGCTTTTAGATATTTGTGTCTTATTCAAACAATTTGCTTTGTTAGGAAACTACTAAGATATGATGGTTAGATCATCGCCGGAGATTAGAAGTATTGAAGCATGTATAACTATCATCTATGGTGACATTAGGAGTTCTAGATAATGGTATCTTTTTTATGATATTCATTTTGAAAAGTAGCCTAGATAAGATATCATTATTCTCCTTCATTCGTCTTATAGTTCGACATTTGTGATAATTAGCTATCTATCATGACAGACTCTGAGACCAGAATTCATAACCACGTGTCCCTTGGGAAGATTTTTTGGCATCTCTAGCAAGCGCAAGCTCATGATATGGAAGGTTCCTGATAATGAGTCAGACCACGTGCCACTTAAGAAAATAATCTTACATCACACAAAGAACTTCACAGTCTTGGCATTTCATCAGAGTCAGAGAGTTGTAGCTGCTGGTGATGTCACTGGGAGAATTTTAATTTGGAGAGGTTTTGGCAATAGAACATTTTCTATAGGTGATGGATTAGTGGACAGAAACCCTATGAAATATGATGAAGATAAACCTGGAGTTCGGGGAGATGATGATGCTGAGTCTTGCTCGACGTGGCATTGGCACCCTACAGAAGTAAATGTCCTTGCGTTCTCTTCTGATGGCGCTTATCTTTATTCTGGTTAGTCCATGTGGATCTGCAGGCAATTGAACGCTTTTAACTTGTGTTTATTTTTGTTCTTATGCTGTTTTGTAAATTCTAGCAGCAGAGGCCCTGGTCTATCCATTCATGTTGCCAATAGAGTATTTAGTAGTAAAAAAAAAAGAAATAGTCAAAAGGAATGTTGCCAATTGTGTGTTTGGTGGGTTCAGCTCCTTAATTTCAGGAGACTCTTGTGAAAGTAGAAGACAGAGAGCCCACCAGTTCGACCTGTTTTATTGGTGAACTAGTCGCTTTGTCTGAAGTTGCTGTTGCCAACACTTAATTGGAGATAGAGTAGTGGTTGGAGGTTAAACCAGCTGAACTGACTGATTCATTCTGGTTTGATAACTTGGCTGCTACAAGTATGCGTATAATTTCTGTGTTTGTATACCAAAAATTTCAAATGTATGATTGGAAATGTAGAGTGAGATCTGCTTTAAGACTTGATGGTACAAACAGCACTCTGCTTAAGGTTCTTGAGTAATGTACTACTGCAGCTTCTTTGGGTTCTTTATGCAGATTTGTTAGACTTTTCAATTTATCTTGAATTGCTCTTGGGTCTTTTGACTGAATCTTTTGGTTGGACATGTTTCATATATAACTGACGTTGGGCTGTGGCAAATATCCAATCTTCTGGTCATCTTGATTCCCTTTTTTCTCACACAGGAGGAAGGGAAGGTGTTCTTGTCGTGTGGCAGCTAGATACTGGGAAAAAGAAATTTCTACCACGAATTGGATCTCCGCTTTTGTACTTTGTGGACTCTCCTGATCCTACACTTGCCTCTGTAAGGGAATTTCCTACCCTTCTGCATTGGTCATCAATGAATTTGAAAAACTAAATTTGAAAAAATAGTTTGCTGCCTTCCTGTTTTTCCACAACCAGAATTTTATGAGATATAATTGATTCAGGCTGCTGCTAATTTAATTTCTCCAGATATCCTGTGCAGATAACCAAATTCATCTCCTGAAGATGCCTTCTTTGGGGATCATGAAGTCCATATCAGGAATAAAGGTGTGTTTCCAGTAGCATTTCCAAGTTTTTTTTGGGGCTGATATCTAGAAATAACTGTTATGCTTAAAAGTTATCTGATTACAAATTTGCAGCTTCCTTTTTATGCTTCAGAAGCATTCAAGGGAATATGTGCTGGATTTGCCTTTGATAAAGCTGGAGTAGTTGCCTTACGTACTGAAGATTTTGGCATACAATGCTATAGCTTGCTTGATGACCGTGAAATTTCTGAGGTACAAACAAAATGTAATATTTAGAAATGAATTGACAAGTAATCTCTTGTGTGTATGTATGTCAATGTTGTTCCCTCTGGTTATTCCTTCACGTTGCAATTGTCCCACAAAAAAAAGGAAAAAACCTTCATGCTGCTTTTTTGTTACTACCCCTTCAAAAAAACTGAGTGTGAAATTGTCGTTGTGTAGGGTTCTATAGTCCTCTTTAGCCTATTTTTAGCTTGTAAGTTTTTAGTTATTTCACGGAGATAGTGGTTGTGAATTTGTTACTGTCTGCTGCAAAATTGCAGGTACTTGTCTGTGAAAGGAACCATCAACCTGCTGATGAGATCACGGTATTAAATGACAACAAATTCATTTTGTATTATTTGACTATTATTTTACATGTATGTTGACCATATGTGCTCTATAATGTTGGTGGTTTAATTTTAATTTCTTCCAATGGCGAGGTTACAGGTGGTTGTGACTTTAATGGCTCTCTCTCCAGATGGCTCATTCATGAGTACTGTGGAAGTTAGGCTTCCTGAACAAGACATCGGGGGCCTTGTTTGTCTCAAATTTTGGAAATCAGCTTCACAAAACAAACAATTTGCTTTGTCAACTGTTATCTATGAGCCTCACAGGTATCAGTCTTTCCAATAGGTTGGAGGAATGAAACACTATACTCAAATCCCNTATCTATGAGCCTCACAGGTATCAGTCTTTCCTATTGGTTGGAGGAATGAAACACTATACTCAAATCCCTTTGTTGAATGATGTTGCCTGTATATATGTTCAGATCAATTGATTTGGGTTTATTGCTGGAAGGGCTCAGTCCGTTGAAAGAGCCTGGAGTGAGGGCATAGGAAGAGTTTGAACATTTGTTTCCCAAGATTAAACAGACCTAGGCTAAGTATGGATTATTTTAATCTGGTGGGTTCAATTGAACTTTTAGTCACAACATAAAAATCATTACAAGCATGAATTCATTTTCCTTTTATGTCACAAGGAGACCCATGGCCTTCTGGGTGATTGGAGAAGAGAAATAAAGCGGCACAAGTAGTTCCGCTAATGAAAGAATTGAACCTAAACATCTATATTTTAGGTCAAGGGCAAGTGCAACTGTGCTAAAGCCATTTGAAAGTAGAAAATCATTTCACCAGCCATTCTCTGTGTTCAATGAGTTTAAGATATAAATTTCCTAGTAGTAAAATCCCCGGTTCACTGGATGTAGTTTTATCAGTTCTTCCTATATTGAGTGTTATGCAATCTTGTTCCGGTTGGATGAGTTTGAATGGCTGGCACAGGCCTGTTCAAAAGCTTCAGTTTAGGTTATTTTTGGCTGCTGGGAACAAGTTTGTTTGACATGTTGGATGTTTTGAATGTTTGATCTTTCAGGGATTCTCATGTATCCTCTGTTGCTTTCCGTCCTAATTGTCTAATGGCTGTCACCACCTCCAATGGTGGAGATTTCAAGGTAATTACTGAATCATGTAATAGAATACTAGAGGCGTCTTATTGCTCATGCAGTTAACTGATTAACATTTTATAACCATAGCTTTGGGTATGCAAAGATGAAAATCAGCAGAAGAATGAGTTGAGACAGAGTTCTGGGTGGGTGTGCCATGCTGTAGGATCGTACAAGTATGTATACATCTATTGTATGTGTAATCGATCCATTGTACTGTAGAAGATTGTTAAGAAATCATTTATTCATAATTTTGTGTGTGCACTTGACTATTTGATTTTACAGGAAAAAACCACTGACTGCTGCAGTATTTTCTGCCGATGGCTCTGTTCTAGCTGTTGCAGCCGAGACAGCTATAACCTTATGGGATCCTGACAGGAATGAACTTGTTGCTGTACTTGGAGATTCTTTCTCGGTAGGCAGAAACATTTTTCTTCAGACATACTTTTGTTCCTGCATATCAGATATTAAAACATCTTTTCATGTGTACTTCGAATGTCTATTTGCAGCCAATCAAGGCTTTGTCTTTCATTGGCCAGTCAGAATATCTAGTATCAGCCTCTGCTGGTCCGAACTCGCAGCTTTCTATCTGGAATTTGTCACGACTCACAATATCTTGGTCTTGTCTGCTTCAAGTGGAAGGTTTGGGACATCCATTTTCTCTGGATTAGACATTTACTTGCTCCATTTAATACTCAGAAAATCGCCACTGATGCCATTTGCTTCATTTATTTCTCACATACATTTGTTTATTGTGCAGCTGTAGCTTGCGAAGGAAATTCCTCAACTTTTGCTGTTCTAGCTCTCCTTCCAAAATCATTGATAGAGTCCAAGGAAATGACACTTGTGGGGAGAGATGGGATAATCTTATTATTTGATGTAAAGCGTCCTCTACCAGTGGCTTCATGGTCTGTGATAAAGGTAAAATTCACCTCTGCCGTACACACAAACTCACAAAATCATTTTGTTTTCTTCTGTTTGTCCATTCCGGAATTACAAATAACTGAAAATTTGGGATATTCAACACTGCCAGACAGATATCACTGTATAAAATTGGAGAAGTTCGGTTGATCTTTATGCACTAATTGCAGGCTGAAGGAGGGGGTCTGGCGTTCATCGAAGCCAACCTTATGGAAGAGGACATCCCTTCTGGGAGACCAAAGCATGGCTTGCTTGCATTTATAAATGGTCACAATGAGTATGTCCTCTTTGACCCTTTTGATGATAGTCAAGAACTGGTTGAGCAGAGCATTTCTGTTCGTAGGAGTTCAGCTGCTGAAGAAACAGGTGCGCTATCTTCAACTCATTTTTCCATTATTTCAGGCTTTTGAAGTTGATGTAAAAAATTGAGTATATTTATGCTTTCTATTTTTATTTAAGATGGGAATCCCAACGGCAATAAAGCCCTTCTGAGTTTCTCTATGCTATTTTGCAGTAAATGTGGGGTATGCATCTTTGTATGGTCAGTTGCCAGAGTTTGACTTGAAGAAGAACCAGAAGGTTGCTTCTGAGGCGGTCATCGTGCCATCTGAGAGACCATGGGAGACGATTTTCAGCGGCTCATCACACAACCTGCCACCACTCACCAAGTTGTGTGGAGCGTTCCTCGAATCATTGCTCGAGAAACGACCTGCTACTGTAGAAAAATCATAGTACAGCTCGTAGATGGAGGTTTTCTCATGCTCGGCTTGTCTCTCGGTGGGCATTCTTGGCCTGTGGGGGGGTGAAGACTGAACTTCTGTGCAATTGAAAATCACCACCCGCATCGAGAAAGATGAAACTGCTCAATCTCGACGGAGAATGTTGTTAACTGGCCTGGAGAGATTGACACGGTTTTGTAGTTTATTTTTGAAGCTTGGTTCCTGCGATCCCAGGGGGGGGCAAAGGCAGTTTTGTTTTGGTAAAAAATTGTGTAAGATGTGAGAATTTAATCTTGAAGGAGAATTTTGGGGGAGAAAAAAAAGGCTATATAATGCTTTACTTGCTCCATTACATTTCTGATACGGCCAAGAGGAAAATTCAGTTTGCGTGGTGCTGGTTTCATTTTTGCCCTCCTTTTCAGCAGCCGTGCCGGGCTAGACTACTAGCAAGGAGAGACGCCAACCGGACTCCATCAGGCCGGATGAGCGACCGAAGGTAGAGCAAGGAAGAAGGTGGTCTCGGACTGAGTGGATGTGGTAAAATTGTTGGGGACTAAACTGTGAAGAAACGTAAAAGAAATAGGGGCAGATGAGGGGACAAAGGCCCACGGTCGGTCTTTTAAACGAACTCCTCCGGTCGTTTTGTAACTGTCAAAGTCGTATTAAGCAACTGAAGGGAGCGTTCATAATCGAGAAGTGTCCTCCAAGTCTTCGGCAAAGTGCAAATTACGGTCAGTGCCCATTCCTCCAAGAGCACGAAGGGAGTGAATCTTCACCAACATCAGGCGTTATTCCTCTGCGCCGAGCCTGCATATCATTCGTCTTTAAAATGTNGGAGTGAATCTTCACCAACATCAGGCGTTATTACTCTGAGCCGAGCCTGCATATCATTCGTCTTTAAAATATTTTTTGAAAGTTATTGGAGAACATATTCACATATAACAGTGAAAGCCCTCGTATGAGAAGCTCGAAGGAGAAATAATAACATATATAAACATCAGAATCTGTCAAATAAATATCAGAAACTTCGAATCTCAAGAGAAGAGCAGCTTAAACCAGCCGTTCATTGTGCGAGAGAAGAGCAGAGCCTAAAGTAAATTAGTTTAATAGACAGAAACTACTCCGGTGAAGATAACTCTAAAATCTGAGTATTCTCTCCAGCATTATTTCAGGATAGTTTATGAACACCAGATGCTGGGGCGCAATCAAAGAATTTTTCATCAGCTCTTCTAAAAATTTATCCCAAGAATCAATCGAATCGAAGAATACTCGATATCTTGCCCTCACTTGAATAACTCGCGTCAATGCCAGAGCTTCATGCAAAACCCTGAGGGCACAGTGGACGATGACCCTTTGCTTGAAACACAGTCCGAAAATGTATCCACGAGCTGCTCCGCAAGGGCAGCGGGATCCTCTGTAAATGTGTCCACGAAGACCTTCACGATCCTAACCTCCTGAGGGGTTGCTCTCAGGGAGTACCACGTGAGGAATTTCTGCCTGAAGTTTTTCTCAATGTGGCCCTCACACTCCAGCCATCTGATCAGCTTTACATAGAACTCAAAGTCCCGATCGGGTGACTGACCATCATTGTTTATAGGCACACTCTCCCCTCTTCGCTTCTTCAGTGTGCTTCCACACCCGAATCCCTTGTCATGGTCTCTTTTGTCATTGCACAGTTTTCCCCGGGAGGCCCGAGTAGACCCATCTTTAGGGACATTATTCTCCATCTTGCATGGGGTAACGGGCAAGCTAGCTTCTTCTGACGAACCTGCAAATGGAATACATTCTTTACCCGACCCATCGTCAGTGCTTGTTTCTTCTGCAGTTTGCTCCTTGTTTTCTGGATTCATGGCATCAGAATCTGGAACCATCAAGACAGCAGCCATTGCTCCAGGTGGGTTGGCATCTGTCGGCCTTTGTCCCTCATCAGCCCTAGGGCAGTTGAGAGCAGCAATTTGATAGTCCCCTGCTTCACTAGCATTCTGATTACTACAAGGAGCAACATTGTTTGTCTCATCTTCCACCGAGGAAGGGTTTGAGAGGCTGCTGCAGTTAGCTGCAGGGCTTTGACTTCTTTCTTCTACAATCTGGTTCGGGAGTTCATCTAACAAGAAGCCCCTAGTGTATGAGCTGACCTCGAAGGAGCCAAGTTCTCTCACTCCATCAGACAAGACGGCTTTAAAGAAATACTCAGTGGACGGAGTCAGACCAGAGAAAGTGAACCTCCTGTTTGAGGCTGATAGCGTGCATGTGGCTTGTAATGGATAATCTGGTTCATGGGCGCCACGATGCCATAGATTACAGAGGATGGAACTTCCAAAGAAAGAATCTTCCAAGCCCAAAATTACCGCCACTGATGTTGAGCCAATGTCACCGAATTTGAGTAGATTTTGAGAGGCTAAAATTGAATCTACACAAGACAGGAAGATATCCATATGACAGAGGCACAAATTCCGCACTTAAATAACCCACTAACCACAATTAAACAGAACAAGGAGACTTCAGTAAATTTTGTTGGTTTAGAAGCTAGCAACATTCCCACCAACCCTCCCACCCCCACAGCACCTCACAAGCCATGTCAAGTCCCTCTCCCCACAAATTCAAATAAATAAACAGTTGACCAATTCAACTTATCCTTTACTGTTAATCCAGTTTCCAGTCTCGAGCTGAAGGGGAAAAAATCAGAATCCTTCCAATTTCCAAGATTCAACAGAAATCATTTACATGAAAGCTTTACGTAAAATATTAAAACAGATGAATGAAAATACTATCCATTAACTTCTATCAAAGGCAGAAGTAGCCATTGTGAAGCATGAAGCATCTGGTCTGATTGTCATAAGATTAAGCAATGTACCTCGTGAGATGGATTTGGGTGGTGGAGGTGAGGCTAAACTAGATAGAACAGAGTCCAATAACTCCACTGCTGATGTGCAGAGTTTCTGAACCATGGATCCAGAAGAAAGCCGGTTCACAATTCCCCTACCCATTTTTACAGGCACACCAGATTGGGGACCCACTTCATCTTCAAGCTTCTTTACTGCTTCTTCTACAATTGAATTGATCTTCTTGTACTTCTCAGTTCCACTGGTAAGTTTCTTGGCTAAGGCTAAACGATAACATAGTATGTCCACCCGCCTTGTATCTTTTGCAATCATTAATTGCTTTCTCCAGCACCTAAAATGCAGATCAAGTTCATGTAACTTTTTTTCCATAACAACCATAGTTAAGAAGACAATCAGTCATGAAAATACTAATAACCAAATTGGCAGACATATTTTCGCTTTTGTTTGACTACCACCGCTAAGTCTCTAACCATAAATATGTAGTTCAAGGAGATAATTAAGGGATTGCTTCATGATTTAATTGCTAACTCCAGTAGAATGCCCAACAATTAAATGCATGAGATTATAAATGTAATTCCATTTTATAACCAAAAAGAAACTACATCGAAGGTGAGAATGAAGCACCTGAGATTGTACACAAGCAAAAGGATTTGCTGGAAACCTTGAAGCTTCATGATGTGAAAAGCTAAAATAGGAACAAAACAAGTTTCCAAGTCCAAAGATGGAACAAAAGGTGTTCTTTCTTTCCCTAGGTATGAATTTCACAGTACAATGTAATTTCAAGAAGAAAGCTGACTGTAACAATTCGAAAAGGAAAGCTAGCAAAGCTAGAAGACAAAAGAGAAAGTCACCGATGAAGCAAACACATAATTATGCAAGTATACATATATGTGTGTATTTATGTAATGTATGCATGTACTACATACGTTATTACGTATTTATTTCAAGAAAAGAGAGAGCTCAGAACAAATACCCAAGAATATCATTCACTTTTCCACAAGACACGCAACAGAAGATCCCATCAGGTCCACCTCCCTGCTCACCTCCTGCAATCCTAGAATTCTCATGCTTCAATGCACACTCCAAATGACATGACATCCCACACGAATTTCCCTGAAATGGTGGGTCTGAGTTGCAAATGAGCCACAGGCTTGGATCCTTATTGTCATCATACTTATAACATATGCAACATGAACATCTCTTGCAGAACTTGTCCTCACTACTAAGGCTTGCCTTGCAGGCCGTGTTTTTGCAAATAACAGTCTTCTCTAACTCATTCTCAGCTTTGTCTGCTGGGGCATTGCCCATTGAAACAGGCAACTGGGATGGGTTCTCCACTTTCCTTTGCCTCTTTGAAAATCTTGGGCTCTGGGGAGAAATTTTCTCTGCCTCAGGTTCGCCCAATTTTTTCTCAGACACAATTCTGAGGAGAAGCTCAATTATTTTCAGTTTCGTCAGGCCAGTATATTTCCTTTCCTTGCCCATTTCCAAGCAGAGAATCTGCAGAATCTCCTGTCGGCTCCATGATTGCAACAATTCTGGAGCACCACTGGGCGACTTTGCTATCTGATAGACAAACTCTCTCTTCTCTTCCACACTCATGTTACAGCATTTTGATGGATCGAGCAGTGATCCTGATGTTGAACAAAATTATGATATGATATGACGAAAAAACTTTGACCAAGAATATGCCTCAGTCAAAGACAGATCTTTATCCAGCGTTTGCACTTCCTTTTTTCAATCCAGTACTATATGATCACCTGGGAGCAATAACACAGAAAACAAAACAAGCAAGCACACTCGAACAGCTTGAATGAAACATAAGCATTCAATTCAATAATTACTGATATGAGCTAGTGATAGTGAAATTGTCTACTGGAAAACGGTTCCAACAAATTATCATATGTTCTCAAGGAATGGAATACAAGCAGTCAAAATGAAAATTCTAAGAAGCTGTTGACTTTTTCGTAAACAGTGACACTCCAGCTACAACAAATAATATAATTTTCTTAAAGTTAACTGTGGAAAGGTTCTGCAAGAAAACCTAAAAAGAAGGCCACACTATTCCCAAGACCAGATCATGGAACAGCACGTTGACTTCGCCAGACGATAACAAGAATTCATCACGAATAATAAACGACCACATCACGCATCGATATTGAATCTTCCACGTAAACGGTAATCTCAAAGCAATCAAATTCGTCACCGAAAACGAAGCAATTAAAGTCAGATGCGAAACAAAAGGTGACAGGAGCAGATGAAGAAAACTTTTACCCTCAGAAGAAGAATCCATTGAAAGAGAGGCTCCTCCACCAGATGTACAGAACAGTTCACTCAGCAATGCGACATTACTCCAGAAAAAAAAGAAGAAAGATGGGGGCTTTTCAGCGGATTCACCAAGAGGAGGAAGCCCTGGACAGAACAGCGCCAAGCAATCAAGAGAGCGAAAAGGAGGAGACCCAGAGAGGAAAAGGGACGGGAGGGCGATTAACGAATGGTACCGTACACGGCGCATGAGGATCTTGGACAATTTAGAAGGCACGAAACGTAGAGTAATAAGATCGCTCTCTCTCCTCTCTCTACTCTGCAAGTTAGCCCAACCCAATCTTATCTATCAAATAATCCGTGACGTCGGTGTCCTGTTTCTGGGTTTTGTATGGCGTGGTGGTGGGGTTGGCTGGGGACTCGCTCTTCCTGATCTGCTCGCCTCCCCCCCCCCCACCCTGCTTTTCAGGAACCTGAAGCTGTGGAGGCGGAGGAGATTCCGAGGACTGCTCTCAGCAGAGAGAGAGAGAGCGAGAGAGAGCGAGAGAGAAAAAGCAGCAGCCAATGAGTATAAAGACCTCCCTCCACACTCAACTGGCTGCGCACCTGGACGGTGTGATCCTATCAAAAGGGCGGCGCTTCTTCTTCTTCTTCTTCTTCTTCTTCTTCTTCTTCTTCTTTTTTAAATTCCAACTCCATTTTCGTAAAAATAAAAAAATAAAATTAGAGAAGTAAGGAGATATGTTTCTATTACCTCGTTCGATCTCTCATTTCAGGTAGAAAACGATCGATAATTTGGGTATCTCAGTTCATAGATATGGCAAAGATGCCACATGCCCATGTGAAATGTCATTCGATGCGAGCACATACGAAAAAGAAAGGAAAAAAAAAAAAACAGAGAGAGAGAGCATATTTTGACATTAATTCAATCACCATCACGTTAGGTCATTCTTGTACATAAACATAATATATATACATATAATCTACATCACTTATCTATCGTTCATATAGTATTATCTCAGTTTAAATCTTATAAATTTAGAGTGCTTTATTACTCATTGGGTCATCCTTACTCAATTTCGAATCATATGAAATATATCGTAAGTTGTGAATATGAGGAGACCTATTATATATATATATAATATGTGTATCATATGTGATGCTTGGATGTGCGCAAATTAATTGATGTTTAAGATGCAAGTAGGCCATATTACTCAAAGTTACGTGCATCGATCGTCGAGATACCTATTAAATAAGAGCCTCTATCTCAACCAATGAGGGCATCCAATAAGCCAAAAGGTGAAGTGATAACTTTTTTTATTTTGTCCTCCAATATACTTACACCGATCGAAATTTTACGATCGAACCGGGATTCATCAAAAAATTTCTATTAGCCTTCCCAACTTGAGATCGATTCTTAGATCACCGATTTGGAGATTTAGTGAGGAAACTACTAATTCAATATCAAGTTAATAACATTTACAAAAAAGAAATTTATAAAAATTTTAATATATATATATTTGCGTCACGTCTTACCTTCTTCTTCTTATTATTATTATTATTTCTTTTATCGGTGAAATTATCTAATTTTTATTTATATTCCTCTTTCCCGGTTCAAGTTAGGATATCATGCTGCTGACCATAAAAAAAAAATCACAAGAAATGAAATGAATACAAGGCGTAGAACTAAAAAGACAAAAAGGAATGAATATCTTCGCATCCCGACACAAATATACGTGTATGTATATGCGTGTTTGTGTGTGTGTGGTGATATACTGATATGATATATGTCACGATAAACAGGGACGTCAATTATCAACATGGACACACTTTGTCATTTTCTTCCGATGTACGTGACAAGAGAACGGACGAATCAACTATTATTATTATTATTATTATCATTATCATTATCATTATATGTTGAGTGCATGAGCTAATAGGCTCATCAAGTTGTATTTAGAAATTATAATAGAAGTTTTAAATAATTTTTTAAATGAATTATAAAAATTTTAAAATATTTTATTCGATTCTAAATGTTTGATTCCATTATATTATTGAGTTATATCCTTCCATCTTCATTAAATATGTACGAACTACTATTTACTAATGCTCACCTGGTACAACACATCGGTGAACTCGTTGCCTCACCAGTATTTCTGGCCATGTCATCATATTTTTGTCATACTACCTTATAAATTATCACATCATCGAATAATTATCACATTAATATATTAGCTATAAAAAATTAATTAATAATATTTAAATTTATAATGTATTAGATATATATAACTAAATATTTTAAAATTCTTACAACCCAGTTGCAAATATAAGCAAACGTAATCTTACCTAATTAAAACTGTGAGGACTGATCGTAAAAGATTTCGAGTCATCCCAAACCTGTTTCATTGTCATCATTCCATATTACATATGGATCTTACTTGTGAAAATTGTAATTAGAATTTCAAAATTCTAGGTGGGCGATGATGAGTGCGAAGTACGAACACTGGAAATTAAATATCTTATCTTATTTTTTTTTCCTTTTATGTGATATTATAATTGCTATTTGCTGCTATATATATATATATATATATATTAATTGATTGCTGCTGGGCACGTACATGTTTGAGGCAATCCAGCCAATGAAAAAAGCCTCTCAAAACGCTGTCCGACCGCATGCACGATTTGAGGCGTGGGGCTCTTCTCGATTGTCAATCCTTTTCCATCATGGCCATGTTGTCAACATGGTTGGTGTCCCATTCTACCTTCATTTTCTCTTCTCTCCCGCTACTAACAAAAATTATAAACTTAAAATGAGATTAAAAAAAGAAAGTAAAGAAAAGTCTTATATACTAATACGTATTCCATCGATAAAGATGATATCGTTTAACCAAATCAATTCAACTGCTCTGTGTCTGGTTGTTTGTGCCCACCACAGAGGGAGGCTACCATTTTAATATTTGAAAATTCAGAGTTGAATTAAGTGCCACCCAAAAACGCCCTCTCTTTGGTAGATGAATGATAGTATCGATGAAAAAGAAAACCTAAAAACAACTGTCAAAAGCACTAAACTATTCTTAGGGGGTGGAAAATGAAGTTCTGGAATCCGAAGTTAAGTCTGTGTTCAGTGCTCCCTATATATATATATATATATACACACACACACACATAAAAAAACGTAAACTAAAAGTAGCTTAACATGAACTCGTGACTATTATATATATAATATCAGTGCGAGAACCAATAAAAGAAACATATGTATATTTTTTAAAATTAAAATAAAGACGTAAAATAATAAGAAAAGAATTCGAGGAGTGCAAGTGTAACTCCAAATATTTTATCCTTAAAACTCACCAAAAATTATAGTCAAAATGTTGGTTTTATTACTCAATACTCTAATTGAATCTCCGTGTTAAGTTACATTAAATTCATAAAATATTATATAAATTTCATTTTATTTTTAATGTATTCCATATGTTATTTCACCCTCTTCATCCGTTCATTAACCTTGACGGTAGTCTAACCTATGGAATCAATTCTTTGGATCCGTCCAGTCCGGTCACACCTCCGGGGAAAAAGAAAGAAGATCACCCGAACTAAATCAGGACGACTTGGTTCAAGGGGTGATGATTAACTGGGGACTACTTGATGTTTGAAACAAACATCATCTAATTTGATTTTGCTTAGAGGGATTACACTAGAACGATCTATATTATATGTACATGTCGAGCACAGACGATCCATGATAAAGACAGAGGGGACAGTACACTTCATTAAGCTTTTGTATATCAGATGGCCCGTGGTACACAACGTCGACACACAGACAGGCAACATGCCTGACCTGCTGCACTCATTTGTTCAATGATGATGCTTCCCCCACATGCCACCGACTTTATATGCTCATGATCACTTGCTACATCCCCCCCATCGATCTCTTTTCCTCTTCCAAAGGAAGAAAACGCGGTGGTGCAACTCTTTCTTGGTCACCTTGCCAGAATTCTCCACCGATCGAGGTCCGGTGGTCTTTAGTGGTCATGGCCTTGCAGGAGAGTCCCTTCAATGACCTCCCAAGTTTGAGCCACCCTCCGTGCACTCGAAAGTCCCGAGCAGAGTTACAATATATGGTTGCTCAGTGCCGGTTATAAGAAAAGGATGCCANCTCCCAAGTTTGAGCCACCCTCCGTGCACTCGGAAGTCCTGAGCAGCGTTACAATTTATGGTTGCTCATTGCCGGTTATAAGAAAAAGATGCGATGCTCAAAAGGGTTTCTTGAATTTTCTTCATCCATATGGCTCGAACTCGGGATTCTATAAGGGATACGTGTGGAACCATTTTAAAGGATGAGATTGCACCGTCGGCCGTGTCGTGATAAATTGCAATGCAACACCAACTATATATAATGTGCTTATGGGGCATTTATTATGTCATTTCTCTTTCAGGAGAGAAACACTGTCCTTCACTACACCCTCCTCGCCCAAACAAAGGCAAATGACCTACTTAGTTATCCCCCAAACTTCACCTCATCAAAAGCTCCCCAACTATTACGCATCATGCGCTTCAATTTCAAGAAAACCCGATAAACTCCGATCCCATCATAGCTTGCCGAGTCGGCCTGGGGCCATTTATTATTGCGTTCTTTTCTTCTGTTGCGGAGCAATATGAGCTGTGATGGAAGAAATTAGTTATCAGTAACTATCAAGTGGCCCCTATCCAGAATGGGAGATTGGTTTGTATTATCTGGTGGTCCTTGCATGTCCATGTGAAATGTTACGTACCATACACATCCTTAAAATTATTTATTTTTTAGATGACAACCTAAATCAATATTTTTATTCCCCTAGCTCCGAGACTAGGCCTAGTAAGTTTTTACACGACACGGTAACTCAACTCGGAGTTACACGAATTCAGGTTGAGTATAAACATATATCGTGTTCAAAGTGTTTGAACCCGTGTACTCATTTAAATAAACATGTTAAGGTGGATTAAACATGTGGAATCAGATAAGACACGATTAGACCCAGTTAATAAAATGTGTTTACATGTTTATTAAACTTATTAGCATGTTTAATCAATATGTTTAAGTTATACATATTGAACGAGTAATGTCCTATCGACCCATAATTTAGGTGAGTTTCATCTATGTTGGTCACTAACAAGTTTGAATCCAATTAGTCGATGCTACCTACATCCATTGATTCCATAAACACTCTTGAATAAATAACTTGGTCGGTTCTAATACAGGAAGCAAACCTAAAATTCCGTCCGGTTGCATGTGACATTGCAAATTGGACCAAATTTACTGCTTTAGCTTGGTTTCGAAATTTTCAAAAAAAAAAATCGATTTTTTTCGGGTAGAGAGTTGGACGGGTAAGATTGTTTTCTTTTAGTACGAGACCAAAATTGGACGTGCTCGTCCACTGGGCCACGTCGGGCAATGATTCAGTGAAAGCAATGATGAAGTATGACAGATGAAGATGACAATCAAAACTGTAGTCGCAGGAAAATTTTAAGGGTGGAGGTGCCAGACGGTTCGGTAGGTCGTTGGATTCTTTCTCTCAGTAATGTATGGTTGAGATAGGAGTCCATTTTCCTCCCATTCGACCTTCACTTCTGTAGTTCTTAGATCGATCTTCCATCATGCCTCGAGAGGGCTCGACCTGCTTTCGCTCAGCGGAGAATCGTCGACGGGAGCAAGCCGCTAACTTCCTGATTTTCTTCGTGTTAGGGCGGCGCAGTTGCAGATGCCTTTCTATGGGGAATCGCTGAAGCTCGAGTGTGGATGATATCGATCTGCCCGTGATTCTTCAGGAATGTGGATTAGTCAACATATGCAAAAAGTTCGAGCTCCCAGTCTCATCACATTGGTACGTCGACGCGACTTTTCCCAGTATGATCCCTCTTTTCCACTACCCTTTCACCTTTTTTTCCCCTTTTTTGGAGATAAAACATGTCTAATAATTTGCCTCTTTTAAGAGGATAACATAACAAATAGCATAAATGAAATTAAAATTTTATTTATTGAACCCATAAAAGATAATGCATGCTTATAATTAAAAAAAAAACTTGAACTATCAAATTCATTGTATATAATAATCTCCTCTCTATTATATCTATTATATATGATTTTAGATTTAATCTCATAGCACACATCCTTACCTATAACATGACTAACCCTACCTAGACATTCTGCCCTTAGCAATTGTCTATGAGCAGAGTGTCGAGGGACGATTCACCACCGGTCGGTTTTGTCTTTCCTGCTTGACCGTACCGATAGCTGACCACATAGAGCTCTACATTTGGGCTGACGGAGTGGATGTCCAATTTATAAATATTGCGTCAAATTTTTATTGAAGATATGATAAATCTGACTAACAAAATTTTTGAATTTTAGAATCTCTAAGATCACTCCCTCAACAAGTGATAATCAGCTATGCGACCGCACGATATCCCACGAACCGGCTCCGGTCAACATCAAGCAACATCATTTTCTTTTTCTTTTTCTTTTTCCATTTTTTGCGGTGGTGCGGGCGAATATCATCGACGGCCGAAAAGCTTACAATTATTTTAATAGGCTTAGGTATGCCGAAAAGGACATATGCCTAAATGATCTCATAAGGGAGGAATTCTTGTGGTAATTAGCAATTCCACCATTTTTTAATTAATAGAGAGATTTTGACGTATTATTTAATTTAAATATGTGGTCAATATATTTTTATTTATTTAATTTAAATATATATTATTATATTGGTAGTAATACCTTCACAAGAGTCCTGTTCTACATGGGCATGTGAAATGAGCACAAATAATCCAAGGATTAGCTCAAATGAATAAAACGTACCTATAAATTTATTAAGCGAATGTTTTCTTATTTTCACGTTTGTCAATATAAATTTATGGAATTACCGGTCTTTCTTACTGAAAAATTAATATAGATAAATTCTTATGAGTTATTTTGTCAAACTTAATTATCATACTTTAAGGGCAATTTTTTCTTAATCTAATAAGTGCAGCCAATGAGTTTCTCACGAGTTGGGGACCTTGAAGGCAACAAGAGGAGCTTGTCCCTTCCACTGTCCAACTCCGCGATGGTACCACAACGACCCCTTTCGATTGAGTTAGCTAAGCTATTATTTACTTTTTTTCCTGGTTAGGTGTGGGGAAAGTGGACATCCTCCGTACAATAATTTTCACTGGAACGATTGAGACATCCCAGTGTTTAATATCGGTGAATGTTAGTAAGTATATGCTTATGTACAACATAATGGAAAGATCCAAGTTCAAGATGATCTAATTCTATCTGCATTTCCCTCTCAAAAGTTTTTTATAAAACTTGAATTCTCCTCCATTGGAATACCCTATAAGTTTATGTAGTCAAATACAACCTTTTCCATTTTCTGTGGCAATAAAAAAATCTAAAAACTCTTAATCAATCCAATTTTGAGTAAGGTGGACTCATGAAGAAGTATAATTTTTACTAATCTATATTTTTCTCTATCTTGTATAATTAATATGGGATACTGCTTAATAAAAAAAAAATAACGACACCAAATTATCCCAGCTATGTCTCGGTGTTCGAATCGGTAGGGAGTGTTCCCTTTCGGGTCACGGGTTTCTGTATCGAGTGGCCTGTCAATCATAGCCAGGAGGGACATAGGCCATGGATTATCCCAAGAAAACGTGAACTTTTTACCGTCCGCAGCATGAAGGTCAATCCTACCCATCAATGTCACCACCGAATTAATTACCTCATGCATGCTGCTGTTGAAGCAATCAATACGGGCATTGATCCCGAAGTGGACAGTGGGTCTCTTTTCTTTTCATTGAGTGGCAGTGTGATTAAATGGGCAAACAGTGTCCAACCGGAAATGGATACCAGCTGAATTCCCACTTTTTGACAGTAGTTATACTACCGGTTTTCTAGGCAGGGAAACCTTTACTGTGCAGTAGTCACACCGTAATGAAATCCCGTCCACCGACGGACGGAGGAGCCCTCCCAGCAGTGGGCGGACACCTCCCAACTGAGGACTGACGAGCATCCGGTGTGATATCTATAGCAGTTGCACCGTCGAACTTTTCTCTGTCCAGGGTCATTTTAAGATGAACATGCACAGTGATGAGCTCTGGGTGAATCTCAGTAACAATTAATCATGGGACACGAGTGGATGAAATCCAATCCATTGCCGGCAAAGAAGGAAGACTTGATGGAAGAAGCTGTACTTTCAGCTGAGAGACTAGTTTAAAGAAGTTGCGACCAGATAAACAGTTGTTGTTGACCAAATTCGGACATAAATTAGACACGTTCTCGACAGGTTTCCCAGACAGTATATTATGGTCTATGTCGGGGAAAAAAAATCAAGAACGGCATTGTACATTCTGACGTAGTAATGGTTGCTATAACATAACATGATCACTAAATTTTGCACGGAAATTTCAAGTCAGTGAGACCGGTGGAATGAACCCACTGGATCATCGTCGAGCATTAGATTCTTTCGTGTTTCGAGTTATGTAACCATCTACCGTCATCGATCATGGTTGGTTACGTAAAAAAATCATAAGATATGCCGCATTTCCATTTTTGGTTGCAGGAGAGGCTGACGGATCTTGTGTACTCGAAAATTTCACTGATCGACTCTCGCGTCTTCAACGACTGCTCGTTGCCAATCTCATTGGAGCCCGTGGCCCATAGATCCAACCTTAGGCCCAATTGAGGAGCTGGTTACTTAGTAGCCCGCTAATGCTCCATTGTTGATTATGTCCATCCAAAGAGTTTTTTTTAAAAACTTTTTTCTGTCTAGTATTCAAAAATTCATTGATCATAACTAATTCAGATGATTCGAATATGATCGGTTAAAGAGCTTTTTACCGGAACTTTTGAGTCCATACAAGAGAAATATGCTACATTATATATCATTATCTCTTCTCTTATATTTGAAACTCGTAAGTGGAGGAAAACATTAAGATGAGTCGAGATACACTTGATTTCATTACATTCGTTGGGTAAATTTTCATATTATATTTTGGTAAATTTATATGTTTTTATTGTTTTTCGGTGGATCATTGTATTATTATTAACATATCCATAAGTTGTCCCCTGTCCTTTGCATAAACCGGCAGCAAATACCAACTACATTATTTTTTTTATGTTAAATCTTATGTTATTTAAATATCCATTTGCTGGTAATTGTAACAGTTTACAAATACGAAATTTCTTTTTGGGTCGAATCCCACGTAATGGCGGACCAAACTAATTGAGGGATTGAATCCTAGACATTTCGGCCTCAAGTAGTTACTGCTGTGCAATTCCCCATAATTTCTCGTAATATTAGCTGGTAAGTTGAGCATAAATCGATGAACATCGAAGACACATCTACCCTTAAGATCGGTGTCCAACTCGTGTTATTGACGGAGGTTGACTAAAGGTGTAAGATTCTGTGGATTTAAAAACAGTAGCAGTCAGCCGCACGTCTCGCCGATCACTTCACTGAACAAGAACGTGTGGTGGGGCTTCATTACCAAGACATATTCATTATCAATTGTTCTAACGCTAGCAAGCAAAATAAGCCCATTATATATATAATAATCATTGCAACTCCAACATATATATATAAAGAACAAAAGGCCAGTCAATTCTGGCTAAGATGCGCTTTGTATAATAATAATAATAATAATAATGCGTGTCCTCGATTCACTCACGAGTGCTTGTTCACATCCGCGAGGCAAAACCCTAATTGATCCTTTCCTCTTTAAAAATACACCGATTGAGCAACTGGGGTAGGGGATCTTTCTTTTCAAGCCATATCTGAAAATTTATGAGATTTTAACTAATTCAAGTTTAAAATAAGTCAAATCACAAAAGAGTTGAATTATCCAAATCGTAATTTTATTTTCACTGATAAGATTTGAATACAGTAACATCTTCCTCTGCCACTTGAACTGACCGGTGCTGCTGGTTTAAGGGGGCTTATAGTCAAAGAAAAGGGCTCTAAATTAAAAGGGAAGGCTCAGTGAGAAGTATGAGTGCTAGTGTGGTACCAATAAGTTAGATTATATATATATATATATATGTATGTATGTATGTATTCGCCGACATCTCCCACTCTTGCATCTGATGTGGACTAAAGAAAAGGTTGGCCGAGGATTGAAGCTTAAAGATTATTAAAATGTTAATGAATGCATAAGGAGTAAGCCACATGCATGGCGCCGATGTCGTACACTCCTCACGTAGACATGTCTTATATCTGTGTTTTGTCGGAGCATATACGCACACCTTGTGCTAAGATTAAGCTTGTTGTTCGTTGGATTAGTCGCACTGATCACTCATCGACATGGAATACGAGAGTTTCATGGGGGCCAACATGGATTGCTTGCGATATTTCAGCGTCTAGTCGGAATCCTTTGAGTTTGTATATACCAAACAAAGAACACCTAGGAAAAAAACAAAGGTTTACAGGGCAATGGGTGGTCGTCCTTAATACCATATTTCTCATGGATCCGCCGTCCTGAAGGTAATCCCGGTCTGGTATTGGCATGATCAGCATGCTAGCTAGACATATCTCGCCTTGTGGATATATATATATATATATATATAACGATATTATTTTATAGTGAGCCTGTAAAAATAAGAAAAAAGTGTGAATTAATTAATTTATATTTAAAAAAAGGAGTGGGAATACTATTTAAAGGGCACAAGAGGGTGATGCTTTTTGCCCCACTGGTTCTTTAAAGGTGGGAATGAACAAAAAGGAAAAGGAGGAGGAGAAGACGGAACTTTTGCAGCATCGATGACCTTTGACTAGCAATTTATGATCTACTTTATTTATTTACTTATTGATTTAATTCTCAATTTGCATTTCAAAAACGTAGCCTTTTCGGGGAATCGGCATGTGCTCCCAAGCATCATTTGAGAGACTGAGATATGGGCACCTCGGCTTTCGTCCTGTAATGTATACCTCTATTATTAAAATAATATATTGAATTCAAATTTTATAATATTTTATCCATTGAAACACATTAATTAATTATATGGTCCAAACTGAAAAAAAAAAAGAGGTCGTGCTCGAGATTGTGTGGTTCGTAACACATGTTCAAGACAAACCCACCAACCCGTTCGACAAAATTGCCTGACTTATCTCTTCCTGCTGGCCGAAACCCATCAAAAGTCTTCACGATTTGGTGAGGCCTCTGCTTCACCGATTGATAAAAGTAAAAGATGGATATTGCCCTCTTCTTTTTCCTAGCCGATTGACTTTCTCATATGTGTCCACATCGTGAAACCAGTGTTTTGGAGTCGCCGAACTTTACTTTGTTAAGGTGGACACGGCAATCCCGTCCATTAAGCCGGAGAGAGGCCTGTCCACGCGGAGCATATAAGCGAGGCATTAATCAACAACTCTTTTTGTCGGTAAGTAGTAAGTCGACGTGCCTAAAAAGGGATGTGAGGAGATGTAATTAATGAGGCAATCAGAGTGCCCTGACGCGATATAAAGGTTGTAGAGCTATAAGCTTGTGGTTTCGCTTCGCATGGACAATGAATATCAGCCATTAGCCCATCCGAACGTGAGGTTCCATGACCAAACTATGACTGTGGTCTAGAGTCCGTATTTGGTACGACAAACAATTAGCAAGCTGGAACACGATTAGTAATGATGCTAAAATCACATCCGGTTGATTAAAAAGACTGGCTAGAACATTCACATAGAGAAAATGGGTTCTCGGGGCTTGTTCGAGATTCATGCCAGTTCCCTCCAAAATGGTCATCAATTCCTCACGTCGCGGAGGCTGTAGTTCAATGATCCCATGTTCTCCTCTCGAGCATTATTCAGCGATTTTATTGCTACCTTCTTAAAAACTAAAATATAAAACTAAATAAAAAAAATTATTATTAAAAATCAAACTTATACCATCTTAATCTTAAATAGAGTATAATATTATTATATCAAGTATTTTTGGGTGAGAGTTCTTTTTCCATGTGACAGTGGAGGTTACCTTCTAATGATTATTGCGACCATAATTGGCAGTCAAAGCACTGGTCAAACATCTGAGCATAATGGTGGGGGATATGAGGAGTGAGATCCAATCTGCGCCGAAAGGTACAGAGACAACCATCATACCAAGGGGGCGACTAATAGGGACAAGGAACTTATACTAGACAATCGAAAACAAAGATAGATATACTTCCAGCCAGGAAAAGTGAACGAACATCAATATGATCTATGATTTAGGTATGCTAATCCAATCAGCAATCTCGTTGTCTCCATGTATTTTCACGAGATATATATATATATATATAGAGGGAGTATTGATTGANATCAGCAATCTCGTTGTCTCCATGTATTTTCATGAGATATATATATATATATAGGGAGTATTGATTAATATTAGAATATGTATGGTTTATGAATCAATAGAAAACTTAAAGAGATTGTTTTATAAATCAATGAACTAAAAAATCTCTAGAATTAGATTTTATGATTATGTGAATTTTTAAATAACGGACTTCATGANAGAATATGTATGGTTTATGAATCAATAGAAAATTTAAAGAGATTGTTTTATAAACCAATGAACTAAAAAAATCTATAGAATTAGATTTTATGATTGTGTGAATTTTTAAATGACGGACTTCATTAAAGTGCGTCATAATCATATGATTGCATAAATTGTCAAATACGAATTAGTCACCATGAGCATGATGATGAGGTATTTCCATAAAGTGGAAGTGTGAGAGGCATGCATGTCGAAAAGGGGGAGGAAATCGACCGAGCCAAGGCTAGGTGGAGGGTTTTTGTTTTTGTCCCTATTTGGTATGAATTGTGCTATCTTTTCGAAAAGACTGTCAGCTCGTGACCTTTATCTTTTAGGGCATTATAAGAATTTTTATCATGCAATTTTACCTTCATCGTATTTGTCGTCATTCGGTCTAATGGTACGACTAGGCTGTGGCCCATCCGCTCCACAGTGTCTCCTCCGAGGGTTTGGTTCCCTTTCCGTTTCAAGCTGTCCCGAACATGATTGCTTTGCTCATGTGAGGCTATGAGCCTCACTTTTTCTTTTTTGGATAATTGATGATCTCATTCCTGTGATAAGTCCACGAAGTTCACTTCATGTACAAAAAGGTCCCTCGAGGATGTAAGGTGGGCAAAAGGGAGCAGCACGAGTCAGTCCTTATTGAACTTCACAGTTACTCCAGCAAACCCTGATTCTCACTTGCGTGCGAAAGTTTTAGAATATGTCGAAGGGACAGCTAATACTATATTAGCACATGCCAATGACTTAAGTGAACACCCAAATCTTAACATCACGAAACTCTAAAGTTAAGGGACAAATTAAGAAGCACATATGTATGAATCTGTCCCGGAACTCTCAGTGAAATGTGTACAATCGATAATCCAACAGGCACGTGATAAACGGAGCATTTCATATACTAAGATATCCATTTCACATGGATGTCCTTCAAATATTACAAAAGGATTTTCATTTTACTCGTTTATATCATCAAAGGACATAGAGAAAAGCAAAAGCAGTAGCAGCAGCACTAAGGGACCATACATATATAATTATATATATTCCTCTGTTATAAAAAGAAAAGAACAAAAAAACTTGAGTTAGTCCTATGTCAGAAGCTGAAATGATTCTGTCAGTCTCCACCCCACATCTTCCTTTTCCTTGGACACACCCAGTTCTGCCCTGCCCTAAAAAACTTTGACCCCTCCACTCACAGTGATTCAAAGCTCGTCATCTGCATTCTGCAGGGATTCTCGTCAGATCCCCCACTCCCTTGCTGCTAGATCTTCCCACTCAATCCAAGCACAGGAGACAAATGTTTGCTAATGTCATTCCATTCCAAAAATGGGTGTCTGGAACACTGAGAGATTAGGCTTTGCTGCTTGGACTGAATGCAGGGATGGCGCAATGCCACTGCCGGTCTTACTGTTCCAGCTACTCCCACTGTTGCTAGCAGTACTACTGCTAGTGTTATTATTGTTGTTGCAGCTTAGGCCAATGGGCGTGGCAAATGGAATCATTTGTGGAACCGAGGCACTAGCAGCACTGTTCTCACTCTGGTGATGATGGAAGCCATTGTACCCTCCAATTTCATTGAATAGGAGCAGTCCACTAGGGTTTGAATTAGGGTTCCCACCGGGATGACCGACTGCGAAATCCATGTTATAGGACATCGTCAACGGAATGTTGTGAACCAGGGCAGAAGACGCTAGGGTAGTGATGGTGTGAGTTGCAGCAAGAGCCCCCTCCTTGGAACCGTTCAGTGAGAGGACCTGGTTCTGGGTCTGGATCGGAACGGTTGGCTGGCACCCAAAGATACTGGACCAACAGTCAGTGCTTGTGTCCGGCTTGATGGGTATCGCAAAGCTCAGAGTGGACGAGGGAGGTTGTGCAGTGAAGGTCAATGAAGAGGCCGATGACGGGTCCAGCTCGTCCGACCGTGACCCACTCCTGCTGTCCGAGGTTGTGTCGGAGCCGTTCTTTGACTTCCCGGACATCCCACCGATCGGGAGGGTGCTGTTCATGATGCTCTTCACATCGTACCGGCTCATGTCAAAGTTGGTCACAGCATTCAGGCCCCGGAACTTTATGGCTGCGATGTCATAAGCCTCGGCTGCTTCTTCTTGGGTGCCTGGAAAAGCAACCAGTAGCTTTATTCACCTCACCAGAAAGAAAAAGCAGGGACACAAAAGGAGACAGCATTGATTGTTCAATCCAAAGAAAGCTCGTGAGACCGCACAAATGGTCTCTGCAATTAAATCATTTCACATATGCTATAATAATTATATCGGTCAAGCCAGGCGACGATCAGAACGACCCAAGTTCGAGATTTATGTAAAAAGATTGGACACTCACTGAACGTGCCGAGGTAGAGATCTTTGTTCCCTGCAACTCTACCGATTCTTGCTTGCCATCTTCCGTGCTGGTGGTGCCTGAGGCGCATCAACATTGTTGAGTTACGCTTGCCCGTACGGGAGCACAGTGTCTTTAAGATAAAAACTCGATAATCGGTAAGAAATCGTGCCCTAATTAAGTCCAGCACTTCATTCTCCACCGTTTGACTAATTAGAAATTCTTGGTGTGGAAAAACATGTATGATGGAAAGACCAATCACCCTCACAGCTCACAGGATACATATCGAGAAAATTATACCTAAACATTCATATTATCACCCAAAATAAGTCGATGTATATGCATACCTCGTGACTCCTCTGTAGATTGAGGCTCCTCTAGAGAACCCACTGCTTTTCCTGTAAAGCACAGGAAAGAAAAATCATTAAAGTAATCAAAAAATATTTTCCCAACTTTCACAAAATGAAAAGCATTAGAATTATTAATTTAAAAATACAACAAAATTAACCGTGTTTCAATATGGAAAAATACAAGAGCGTTTACCTTCTAAGGGACGCAACAAATTCCTGCCTAGTCATGTGCTTCATCTCCTCGAGCTCTTTCTCGTAGTTAGAAACCTGCAACCAAAAGGAAGAGACCTCACCTAGCATTCAAGCGCTATATGTATACATGAAATTAAGACACAAAAATGATATTGTGATTGTTCTATAGTAGCCAGATAGTGATCTTACCGGGAAGTTAGTAGTGGTCGTTGGACCCCAATATTTGAGCGCTGCAAGGTCGTATGCCCTAGCTGCCTTATCTTCCTTATCATAGCCACCTATATATATATATAGACATAGACGATCGAGTCAAATGAATATCAAACATCAACCAGAAAAGAAAAGAAAGAAATGATCTTCTTCCCCTAAAACATCATTCAACTCCTCCATCTTTGAAACCCAAAATGTTTTTATATTATATTCATCACGGAATTAGAACATACTTTACACTAATAAAGTTCAAATGAGATGGCGAGACGAGAAGAGGATGGTAGATTTTGTTACAGTTACATAGAATGATGGTCCAATCAAAAAGTACATGAAATTAATTGAAGGCTGTGGAAGAGACCACGAAGGGGAAGCTTACCTAAGTAAACTGCAGAACACAATGATGGAAAAGAGAATCCGTGTGAGCAATGATTCCCCATTGTACATGCCACAGGGGAAAGGAAGCAGGTCAGGATATTCACATTAATGAGTTCCCCCTTTTCTCCCTAAGTAAGACCCAACATAATAAGATTAAAAATATAAGAATAAACATGTATATGAATTGCAGCCTATTGTCTAGTGAGAACTCACAGTAATTGAAAATATGCTTGTCATGCATAAGTCGTAAGTTGCAAGACAATGTCAACTTAAGAGTGAAGCGGTGCAATATTGCATGATACAACTAATTAAACTCTTATTTCATGTATGTCACTTGACATCGAGAAACCCAACAATGGTCACCCGAGTAACCTCGATCTTTGGTGATAAAAATATTCATATTATCGTATATTTTCTCCACTTGTATAATGCAAGTTTTATAATTATATGTCGAATGACACTCATTGTAATAAACTATGTTCGGCACTACCAGTCAAGTATTTCCATCCTTTAAGATCCACTTGTTGAATCTGACTAACTGATCCTGTCCAAGTGCTTCTATTAATAGTTTCCTTCTTAGTTAGAGATGCGCTCTTCCCCACTTTCCTCCACTTCTGAATTTATATATATATGTATGTATAGGTCAAAAGCTTCAGATGGCAAAAGGATGCATATCCCAAGAAAGCATTAGGCCTGTGTGCGCATCTAAAGACACACCAGGCGTATGTTAGAATCAGTGAAGTGAAAACACCATTACAACCCTCGAAAAAAAATTTGGATCTTTTCTCCAATTTTTGTATTTATATTAAAGATTATAAATTATGGAGAGAAAATATGAAAAGGAACGAGGAAAGTACACCTTGTCTTCCCTTTCTACTCTGCCCTTCTCTTCTGCAGCTGTTATCCCAGAGATGAGCTTCGTACCTTCCCGTCCACCTATGCCTAAACCAATCACGAAAATGACGCCAGCCAACCCAAAAAAAGAGAGGAAAAATCAATAACGTATTTGGTCTAAGAATGTCCAATTGAAAGTCATAGAAAAGAGCAAAAAACAAAAAGTATTTTGCTAAATTATTTTATTTTCAAAATGATCATTATCTCCCCCAAAAAAAAAGAAATTTGATACCATATCTTCATGAAAACAAAAGTTGGGAATTGTTTCTTTTATTATTTTTATGGGTTATTTTGGAGAAAATTTAGCATTATTTGTTGACCTAGTGACACCACGGTAAATGGAAGTGCGCTGCCCGAAGTTATCGAGAGTTTTCTTAGGGCATGGATCGGACGGCGGAGGAGTCACCACCAGTTGCTGCGGCTGCGGCAGCTTATCCTGATCATCCGTCGAAGAGAACCCACGCAGGAAGCTCGCCGCTATCGTCTTGAGCTCCGAGTCAAACTCGGCCACCTCAGGGATCGAGACGACGGTTGCCGCCTCAGCCGGGAAGTGGCCCAGATGCGGCTGCAGGGTAACGCCGCCTCCCCCACCTCCGCCAAGGAAGTCCTCGAGCTTACGGCCACCGCCACCTCCAGTGGAGAACATGGACAGGTCGGCAGTAGTTGCACCACCGGTGGTTGCATGACCGCGATGATCTTCCTCGCTGGAGGCAGCAACAACACCACCTGAACGATACAAAAGTAAATCCCTATCCACTTCGCAGCCAAACATCAGCTTTGTGCAGTAACACGCAAGGTGTTACTTGCACATATTTATTTTTATGAATACCCAATAAACATATGTCAAACTGAGTGAAAAAGAAGGATCGATCTCCGTGGTGCAACCCAATACTTCGATGAAGAACCTCATAGCGAACATAAAATGAAAAAAATGTTCCTTTTCTCTGTGTAGACCTTTGTTTACCATCTGTAAGAAATTCACAGATGGTCTCTCTCTCTCTTTTGCAGTGGGCACTTTGAATATTGAATTAATTACTGAATAATAGACAACGAATCGCTTCATGTTGACCGAGGGAAAGAGCGAAGGAGAGATTGGAGTTAGGTGGGACCTGGGGTAGAGGAGGTGGAGGAGGCGAAGGTTTCGAAGAGGGAGAGGTGGTGATGAGAGCTAGCGGAGTCGTGATGTTGATGGCTCTGATGATGGGGAGAAGGGGAGCTGTTGGAGAGAGAGAAGCCGAGCCAGTTCTGATGCTGCTGTTGTCGATGATGATGATGTAGAGCACCGGCAGTAGTGTCCATGCCAATGTTGATGCTCATGTCTGGTGCTCGTCGGTGAGCGTGAAAGAGATGTATGGTATTGTTTTCTTCTTGCTTGCTTGCCGGAATTTCTTTGGGAATATCAAACCCCAACGCACATACTTCACGCACGCCAATCTCAGTCCAGAAGAGGCCGAAGCTCTGCACAGAGAGAGAGAGAGAGAGAGAGAGAGAGAGAGATAGAGAGGGAAGATGAAGAGGAAAGTGGGTAAGGATTGACACAGATATAGAGGTGGGAGAGAGAGAGAGATCCACATGCAAGGCAGCGGAAAAGCAGAGTCTGTATTTGTACACGGGCACCGAGGTTAATCTCTATCTCTCTCTCTCTCTCTCTCTCTCTCTCTGAGGGGAAATACGTAATTCTTTCACCGAGAAAAATTATCGTAATTAAATTACCATTTATTTCCCGAAAAATACAAATTTGTTTTCTTTATTTTTTTTAAAGAGTTTTACCATTTTCATCTAAATTCTTATTTTCTCAACCATTTTTTCATTGTTTTTTTGCATTTGTCACCATAGTCGTACCGTCACATTTTTCACCAGAGTTATGGTCAATTTTTTTAAAATATATTTTTAAAAATTTGTGGGTGTAAAAGTAATCGAATGCAAGGTTGATTGTGAAGTCGGGGACACCCACCACCCCGTTAACTAAGACCAAAGACGCTTATTATTATCATTATTATTTTATCGGTACAATCCCTTAATTTCTCTTCTTTTTTATAATTAATGAAATAGGTTATAAAATAAGAAAATAATTTTTACTAAAAAAGGATTGCAGGAGTAGGACCGAAGTGGCAAATACACTTAAACGTGGGATTAAGATGGACAAAAGGGATGAAGTTTTATGACCAAGTTGACAGACATGGTAAGAGTTGATTTTTTTTTACTCTAATGTAAAACTATGTTGATGAGACTACGATCAAAACCAAGTATAGTTGTAAATTCCTTTAGTGAATTCTTTCAATTTTTCGGGAGGAATTTTTCGTAAGGAATCAAATTGTCCTCTGTCGATCTTTCTTTGCTCTTCATCATCTCTTCACCCCCTCGATTCTACAGGCAACCAGGAGGATGCTGCATGTTCCTTTTTGGACTGCCTAACCGACCCACGGCAGCAATATCTGTCTGTGTCTTATGAAGAGATTTTTATTATGCAATATCCTTCAGAAAATACCCAAAAGAAAAGCATACACTGTTACGTACCTCAACAAACGACCCGGATAAGTCCATGCAAATTCTTGCAGCAATGGCTGGCTGCTTCCATATCATGGGTTGGAAGGAGCGCTTTGATTTCACAGACCCCACTCTTGCCAAAACAGAAGGAAAGAAAGACAAGGAAAATCACAATCCGCTTAATCCCAAACTATAAATTGCTAATTAGCCAGTTAACAATATGTATTCGAAATATTATACCATGATTTCCTCTCGGAGGAATGTCTCTTCTAGTCATACTGATCACCCATATAACGTCATCTTAATGAAGCTAATGAGAATATGAAAAGTGAGCACGGCAGCATCAAAAATTTGACCTTTATCCTCGATCTTGACGTTTTGCGGAATGGAACTCCCCTTATTATATTATTGGATAGATCAACACGGCATACCTATCAATATGCCAGAGCTTATCTTGGACTAATACAATCGGTTTCTTCGAGAATAATTCTCAATGCCCGCCCATGACTTTGGGTTTAATTTACGATTATACGCCTATCACGTTGAACTAGCGAAACTGGATGCATCGTGCTCGAAACCCTAGCCATGGCTGACATCTTCTCTCATTCCGTCAAGGTTTATTGTCTAGCTAGAGCCCCCTACTACGCCTTTGCCATATAGACAAGCAACATCCTCATCCTGGTGCGCCAATATTGCAGGAACAGTAACAATTTCGAATATGTTGCATCCTATTGGACAACGACACATCTCCAAAGTAATCGAGCGTATGATTTAAAATTAAAAAGAGAGAAAGCAGAAAAGAGAACCATGGCTTGTATATATTCACTGAATCTCTCGTATTACTTCGATGTACATGCATATGCGTTTAGCTAGTAAGGGATAATTTCATTCGTTCTTGGGCTTGTAGGAATATGGGATGACAAAATTATTTAACAACCATGGAAATAAAAAAAAAAAAACTCCCAATCGGGAACGTTGTGATGCCTTGGTGCGTTACTACTGGGCATATATAGGTGGTTTTTTTAAAGGAATAATTAAAGTGAAAATAATGTACTTTTTTTCATTTAAATTTCATATATTTAAAAATTAATATTTCAGTAATATATATTTAAAAATATAATATATTTAACTATTGGTTAATGTAATATTTGACAATGTCATATAATATAATACATGCATAAAATTTTCACAATATCATCATACTATTTTAATTAAATTTCATCATTTAAGAATGACATCTCAGTAAACTATCACCATACCGTTACGCCAAATCAGTGAAAAAATAGTTGTACTAATGCGTTATTGTGAAATAAAATATATATGATTAAAAATTTTATTGTTAAATATATATAATTTAATTATTAAAAAAGATAATTTTTACTATGATTATTTTATTTTATTTTATGTATAAAACTTATCGTACGTAGCGCACCAGCATTAAGCGTTCATGCACAAATTTTTTTCCCTTATATATATATATATATATATATGTTTATATGTCTATGTGTTCGTCTGTATACTCATATGAGATGAGGATGGAAACCAAGTGGAAGCCTCTGATGGGACGTAAGAGCGGTAAGCTCCCCACTTGTCTGCCCTCTTTCATTTGTGTTGACCTATTTTCTTTCAGGGGTGCATGAAGGATGCTCTTTGTCGGTCTAATATTTATAGAATATTGAATAATCTAAATTTAAATTAAATTACACTATATTTTTTTGATAAAATTATTTTAATATAAATTTAAATTCTTAATCTTATTTAATAAAAAGATTCATCAAAATATATCAATCAACTTATACTTATTGAAATAGATAATTTAGAATTCATCTTACAATCATCAAGATATAGATTGAGCATTGAAGGGTATCATGGATGAATCGACGAATTTGACTTCCAATACCATCATGATGTACCACCCGCTTTCTCATGGATCTTAGAAAAAGAAAAAAAAAGAAAAGGCTATGTATGTATGTATGTATATATATATAGAGTGTGATTTTATGCTATCATGATTTTACATCATTATATACTTAAAATTGAGATATTTTTAGTTGGATTCACTTTCCTCTTGTCTATTTTTTTCTTCGGCTGCCCACATGTAAAATTAATTAAGGAAAAAGGAAAGGTTTTCCATGGCCAACGTGATTCATATTGACCCGAAAATGGGATAAGACGCGAGTGTCCATGAGTGGGTGGGGGGGATGCTTGTGGGAGGGAAAGGGCGCAGGGTATGGCCCGCCCCACTGCTAAAGTCGAATCGAATTAGGGTTTCCAAATTAGCAGAACTGATGAGGAAACTACATCGATCCATCGCGCTCTCGCCATGCCTTTTCATAAAGATTTTCCATTAACTTAATTTAAAATTTCCTTAATTTAAATTTTAACTTTTATTAGAATATTCCATTTTATTTATAAGATTTTACGTAGGAGTTTATTTAAGGGAGAAAAAAATGTATTTTTTTTAATCTCCCGTCGTGCCCTAAAATCATTTCAATTGGTCCCGACCTCTGCCGCGTGTCCTTCCATTGTCCCTGTTTTCTTTTAAAAGCACCCCTTCTTTTTTGACTCCCACAGACATTTTCGGCCGCTCCAATAATTTCAAATTCCCGCTTTTTTTTAAAATTATATATTAGGAAATTAGCATTATATTTGTGTCACTTTTTCTTCTACAAAAAATAAAAACAGAAACAATGAGAAATATGAAGAACATGATTAATTCTTTCTATAGAGGAGGCTTGTTGTGGGGGGCAAATTTTACTCATACACTTCTCACTGATAAATACAGGGAATATATATCTGGTAGATTGAAATGGCTAAGTGAGAAATCAAGGGACTGGCTAGAACGGGTTCCAATACTTAGCTGCAGACACGTCGCAACGATCGATCTTGACTGATAAATATCTTTCTATTTTAGGTCTCTTACTCTAGGAATGAACTTCTAATCTGACCAATATTTGTTTAATATATAATCCTTACGTAAATTTGATGAGCCTATCACATTATTAAAAGATATAGAGACCCATCAAAAGAACAATTTAAATACGTTAAAAGGCTAATGAGATTAACTAGGATTAATATCTTAAGACTGAAAACCTGTGACAAGTTCTTTTATTAGTAATTAAACTTAAAATGCTCTACATTTATAGAATTATTGATGCTCGACGGGCTACGAGAAAGAGGTGAAGGGAAAAAGAGAGAGAGAGAGAGAGAGATATGGTATGCCGACTAACAAAAAATGAACCATGTTCCATTGATCATAATTCGATCGAGAGTTGTCTTGCCTGGTCCCAGTGTGTTTGTCTCCTAAGGCTGCAACCAGTGTAATGGATCATCAGAGAACCCACATGATCAATATCCATACCGGTACAGTATGCGACAAAGATCGCCTCAACATATTTCTTGTCCAAAACAGCCAGAGACAAATGCAGTGAAGGCTTCATTTCGGTGACTAAGCGATCACCCGATAAGCATCCCTAAGCAATGGATTCTCATATCCCATAAATTATTATGTATTCGGAAACCCTCTGCGAAAGAAATGGCCCATCTTTCTCCTGCAACTGCAGAAGGGCGTGGAGGCCTCATAGCCTATCAAAGGATCAGCACTAAATAATACCGCATGTGTGTGTACATACATATATATATATATATATATATTCCCTGGTGGCACCCACATGCTTGCATGCCACTCTTCAGACACGTGTCCCCTGTCCGCATCAACAATTCTGGATGCTTGTACTACGTGGCACGTCGTGGGTGAAGATGCCACATTGCATGCAGGACTCAGGATTGCCGTGAATTATTAATGGTAGTCTCATTCCTCGTCCCTTACCAGCATTAATCCCCTACGTGGTTTTAGGGTTTCCGGCAGGTGGTTTTGGACGCATATGATTTAATAATAATTCAGAGAAACGGTGCTCTTGAGGCTGGCTCTCAATTATACTAATTTTTACACCTCTTTTATCCTCTTAAATCTCTTATATTATTCTAAAAAATATTCTCAAAGGAGAAGAAAACAGTAATAATTTAATTTGATTCCACCTTATGGATAATCCTTGTCATATGTGAATGATAAAAGATTACGTAAAAAAATATATGTGGAGGCACGGGACATTTATCACTTCCTCACATGTGAAAACTGGACATGTGTAATCATGTGCATTGACGCATAATTATAAAACCAAGAAATATCTTATCGTATCCAATTAGAGATTTTAGGATAATTTCAAAGTATATTAAAATATTAAAATAAGTGAAATAACTTGATCGGTCGATGCGGGCTGAAATTTATGAGATTCAAACCGATCGAAACACGTAAGTGAGTACGATGAGGCTCGTCGTGGGGAGCAACGTTTACGATTAGTTCCCATCTTACATCGTCCTCCTACCCCCCGTTGAGATAAAGGAAACCGGTTATATTTCGAGGTTTTACTTGAATAATCTACGCCTAGCTATTTCCTGATGTTATATCCCGACGAGGTTTGTGCCGATAAAGCTTCACGGGTCTGCCACAATCGATGGATAATCGATACAATTATTGAAAAACACACCGGTCAAGACCTAGCTAGTTCTGAGTCTTTTGACCGCACAAGTTCAAAAATCAACCATGTGGAGGGGGGGCGGGGGTGCGCAAAAGGAAGACAAAGTTGTATGAGCGTGACGGGTGGTTTCCAATAATGGAAGTTTTAGGGGGCATAAACAATATATATTCCTTGGTCGAATCATCATCGGATAGGGAGCCCAATTAGCGAGGATGATTTGCTTCCAAATTCTCTACGTGCAGGACAATTACTTGTGATCATCGTACGTATATCCTCTTCATACACACACACACACACTAGTTTCTTTTGTCACAAAGGTGTTTGGAAACCTGCCTTTTTCGGTCCGCATGTCATCAGGCATTGATTTCTTGGATTACATTAGATTTTCGGTATTGTTATGGTAATAAATCATGATTAAGCATTGATTTAGATTCAATTCATTTATCATACTCGCTATTCAACCTGCACAAGAGCATGAATATAACAGAGGAAAAGGTGACTCTGCCCGATTCTACGATGACATGATGAGCAAGTCTAGCTAGTGGAATCGAACTCCCCGTGCCACCCAAAATAATAATAATTTAATGAAAATTTTCTTCATGAACCGAGTATTTTCGTCCCGATCAAATTGTCTGGGACGTAGTTTTGGAGATTATAAATTCAGTCAACCACTTGCTTAGCCAACAATCGCAGACAAATTAGAGATTACATAAACCTATAGAATGACACGTTGGTCCAATCAACGAGTACATGCCCAAACAAAATTCTGTGATTTGTTCGATGGTTGGACGTTCTATCTTGGACTAAATTTCAATAATAAGACGTGCACATTATGACAAACTTTTAACTCCAAAACCCTAGGAAATAGTGCATATGTTTATTATAATGATAACACAATCAATTTGAAATTAAAATACTATACTCTCATTAATAAAAACATTTTTTATGTATTTGTGATACCATTTTTCTACTATCTCTTTTTTTAATTTATAGGTGTAATACATAGTGAAAAACATCATACAATAATATTATTATATATGTGAATATGCACATGTATATTTATGCTATATTCATGCATGGAATCCCACTTGCTCCACTAGGGAATTGTGAACCCTAACGCTTTGCTTGCAACAAACGGTGGGCAGTGACTGTAAATATATATATATATATATAATTAAGTTTGAATTACATTATTAATTTATTAATATGGCAGTGCTCCACTCCGGAAGCTGAGGCGTCGTGTCTCACTCCGTGCATGCACCCTTTTATTGCTCCGGCGATCAGGCACATACGCAGGACCACTTTCACTTTCCGTCACATATGTGGGCATTCTTCTTTATCGCACGAGCCGGAGATCCAGATGCTGGTGCGCCGGTCAAAGGTGCTAACTGCAGCAACGAGTAGTACAGAACTAAGGTTCATTAATGATGGTGTTACGATCGCTTGAGAAGCCGGCGACACTCCCCACCTGTCAGATCGGAAATCGAGCCGGCCGAGCCCTGTGCTCTGACGTAATAATTCATTGGTTCAAATGAATGTACCCGTGACATGGGCCGGTTTAATACATGTAGATTATGCGGCATCGGGACAGGGGTGTGGCTCTGGACCGAAGCAGTAAATATAGCCGGGCCGGTCCACTTGGGTCGATGAAACCATGGTGGATAATTATTTTACAGGAAATGTGTTCACTTCACCAGTCCCATGGACGGTGACCATGGTGATGGAGATCGAGAGCCGCACAAAGAGAAGACACCCACAAAGTGGGCACAACCTTAAAACCCGGATTTGTTCTCATACACAACTTTTAACATTGCCCGAGACTCGTAAAACAAGAAATATAATCTCAAGTTTTTAATCTTGAAGTGATTTTATTTTATCTCTTTAAAGTACGAGCCTAATTTACTGGATTTTCGGGTTTTTATCCTATTTTTCTGCATTTAATTTAATTTTCTAAAATACGTATAGTTTTATGCGAGAAAAATCACGGGAGAGCAAACGACGAGCTATGATTTGCAGAGAGTTCGGCGGGCGTGTGGGAAAGTATTTTGGTGCTTCCATTGAGATTCACTTTTCCTTCTTTTCTCATTATTATTTTTATCATTGTGATATGAGAAAATTGTTAAAAATAAAATTATGAGAAGTGAAGAGAAACTGACTGTCTCTTATGGCCTCATAATTCATCCATTATTCTAAAATAGTGAATTATATATATATATATAATTTTTTTTAATTTCCCTCGGTGGTCAAACAATGCCTAAATTATTAGGGCTTCCAGTCAGCAGAAGGAATCATTCCTCACGTTCCCCTCTTTCGCATCTCTTAATATAATGTGTCACTTTTATATTATATTTGCTCCACGGCCATCACGCCTCACATGACCCATCTTTCTTCTTTTTGTCACTTATCCATCCTCATGATATCATTTTTTTTCGAGTATATAAAAAATCCATGAAAAATAGAATGATACAGGAGGAAGAGGAGAAAGGTGAGACAATTTGTCTTACCGGTGAAAGTTGAGGTTGAAAACCTCTTGATTCATGGTTATGGTTATAAATAATATTACTGCATTGAACACTCTTTTTTATTAACTCTGTACATTTATTAGTTTATTCTTCCTATGCTATTGATCAGGGCAACCTAATTGAGTGACCAGCAAACAATTAATTAACTATATATATATATATATATTATTGGGTAGATAGAAACTGTTGTTGTCTTTGCATGTATATGCTTTCAAATCGAGCTTTTATTTATTTATTTATTTTGCTTTCATCACATTCTCTTCAATGTGGGGGAAGTTCTTTATCATGATATGATATGATATATTCTCTCGTACCTTACCATTTGTCTGTTGCATGGAGCCTCCGGGGCCCTCTGATCGATCATGTTCTCGTTTAATCACCTTGTGATCAACTTGCTTTCTCTGCCCCTTTTAAAAAAGAACTCGTAATTGTTTGGTCATCTTACAGTTTCCATCTTGCATCCTCTTTTGAAAATATATTATGTATGAAGATAAATTGTTTTTTCACTCACAAAAAAAATTAATTAAAAAACAAAGTTTAATTCCACATCATCGACTTCCCAGTTGGAGGAGTCGCATGATTATCCTGAAACGTAATTCAAAGTGTGGCACTGCGGGCTTGGAGCAGCTGTCTCAGTCTTCCAATTCTCGTGGCAATGGTCAGATTAAATAGCAAATAGTGTTTTTCTTTTTGCCCATATTGTTCTACATCTATATATATATATACATATCACATTCAAATGGTAATAATGGAATTGATTTTCCAATGCATTTTAATGTATATATTCTTTAGTATAAAATCAATAAATTATAAATTCAATTTTATTCCTTTTTTATATATCATTCTAGATTTATAAGTCTTTTATATAAGCTAAGTAGAAAACTTACATTATATTTACTAGTATGGGATGGGATAGAATTAATTTTTATACATCAATAATTTTATATGATCATATTATTAACAATTAATATCTTCTATCAAAAAATTCATAAATAATACCAATTTCACCACTTTTATCAAATTTATATGAAATTCACTCCATTTCATCAAAATTTCAAGATTATTATAAAATTTTTACAATCATACATCCATACCCTCAGTGATTTCGTGAAAAACGATGTACTTTACTGTCAGTAATTAATAATCTTGTGGGACGACAAGTGCATGCGACATCTCGAATTCCACTCTCCTGATCCGGATGGACGGACGCACACGCGATAGAATTAATTCAACGCGTCGCGTGAAATACGTAAGACTGAGACTGATCGTGTGGGTGTACTGCAATAGTTATTGGCTAATTGATTGCTTGGACCTCACAACATGGGGAAAACTGCTGAACGTGTCTCTTGGCCTCGGCGACGGCAATCACCAGTAGGATTAGCCACCCCTCATTAATCAATTAATAATATGCATATATCAAGCTTTAGAATAAAGTAAAAGTGCCTGCTGTAACTAAGCTGTTCAACCCTATTCAAACCAAACCCGTCCCCCACCCCCAACCCATCGACTTTATAATATATATATATATATATATATGAGAAAATGGTTTATGTACACACGTGGTCCACCATGCACATCATGGCTCTTCTCACCTCATTTAAAATTTAACAATGATCGGATTACATAAAATTTTACTCTAGTTGATAAAAATGGACACAGTACGTTAGAGAGGTTCGAGGGGGCGTACGCACGTGCCAACCTGCAAGTTGCTTCGGACAAATTGCGCGGCCCACCACGACGCGCAATTCGCTGGGAGGGAGGCGGGGGGCCGGTGGAAGCAATGAACTATTCAACCCCCCCGCACGTGCGGTCCTTCGCAGTGTTTCTCGCCTACTTCTTTGACTATTTAATGGTACTATATATATATATATATAACCTAATGGTACAATAAATTGCTGTTATTGATGAACATTCAAAATATTCTTTATTTGCTCAAGATTTTGGTATTGACCCATAAATCTAGATCGGAAAGGAAGAACCCATGGAATAAAATGGATATTAAGGTATCCATAACTGCATATGAGATATTTGAAAGGTTCTTCATTTAAAAGCAACCAAAACCAATTTAAAGTATGAAAACTAGAAGGGAAAGTATGCCACTAGAGTAGACAGATACTCACTCATCTTCTACTGGAAAATGCATTAGCTGTACAAGTCAGTCAAGGAATCACACACACACACACACACACACATATATATATATATGCTGGTAGGATATTTCAAAAAAAAAAAAGGAGTCCTGCTGATTTTTACAGGACGGTTTCGCTGTTTATTACCCATTGAATGTTTACTTACGTCAATGTCTAAAGAATGTCATGTTTGGTCCGTTCTCTCAAGGAACTAGAAGCATGGCATTTTCATCATCGGGAGCTCCACGGCACTGAGATGTTAGAAAACCTTTGGATGAGAAATTACTTTCTCCTGTCGTCGTGACCTCGGAAACATGTTACGTTGCAGCATGCACTAGTTATCGAACCTACGTCAAGTGTCTATCGATGAACATGCCCCAACGCTGCGAGCTCAAACTAATGGTTTGTGGGCCTCCTTATTGGACCGAAAAGCAAAACAAAACAAAACTGTCGTCTCGAGGGACAAGAAGCTCATTTCCGATGGGCTTCTTTCGGGGCTAAAACGGATCGATGGGCTTGTTAGAAGTCTGCTTTTTAATTGATATATGTGTATGTGATCTAGGAGTTAGAAGACGATAAAAGAAGGAAGGAAATCAAGGAAAATCGGGAAGTGCAACCTTTGAGCTTGGACATCCATCGACGCAGAACATCAGATCCAGTTACGGGTATGCTCTTAAAGAGGTTCTTGATTCACATGATGCCATTTGTACAGAAATGATGACGCGGCATCACGTGTGTCTGTCGAGTCAAAAAATAGAGATGGATGGAGATGCCCTATTAATGACCCGTGTCTTGTTCGATCAACCATCTGTTATAGGACGGACTACGCTACATGACATAACTAATGTTTTCTGACTGACCCGACCCGTTTGTGAAACGCATAAACTCAGTATCTAAAAGTGGGAAATATATACATACATATATGAATTTCATGTCTTTTTATCCTGTGCAGCCTAACAATACACTCGAATCATCATTGAAGACAATTTTGTCTATTTTGCCCTAATTTAAGGGGGGAGAAGGGTCGAAGGCATGTGCCTAAATATTGAAATCTCAGGTAATTTAGTATCGACAGAGGTAGAACCGAAGTATTCGGTCTATAAAGNTGCCTAAATATTGAAATCTCAGGTAATTTAGTGTCGACAAAGGTAGAACCGAAGTATTCGGGTTATGGCTGGCGAGTCGAAGATGATGGGCCGGGTCCAGTGAGAATAATCACGGTCTGGGCCACAGCGACCCGATATTCTGACATGCCGTAGATCGGCCCATCATGGAGTTATTATTATCGGGCCATCATGCAGGTTATTACCGCGTTAATTGTTGCAATAGGTTGTTGTTGTTTCATAGAAGCACGAGCCCGTTGGATCTCTTACAGTATTTTTTATCAAGTCGAGCGTTTTGTGATGAACGTGTGATGGCTCGATCAAACGATGGTCTTCGTTCTTTGAATTAGGTCAAATGATGGATAGGATCGGGATCGATCTCGGGCTAGGATATATTTGCGTATTTGTTTGTGCTCTTTCTCTTAGCCATTAGTATAGTGGATGATGAAAAAGGCACTTGGCCATCAAAGAGAGACGTATTTTAACTTGAAATTGGCAAGCAGAAAGCTTCAGCAACTTACTGTAACTTTGAGCTCTCAACAAGGAACACAGACACACAGACTGAAGTTTATGCGCACAGATCCAATGCAACGACAGACCGAGAACTTACAATATAAATCGGTATCGGCCCAAGTCAGTCAGCTTCTCTTTGCAGCATAAACCAAAATGGCGCTTAACTTGAAAGGAATACAACTTACTCTCGGCTGATCATGCGATGGATTCATTTTTTTAGACTCCACAGCCGGGGCCGGTCCATTTGAGAAGGACAAGGACGATGCCGATGACGATCGCGAACTCTGCAGTGGTGACGCCATAAAGTCATCCCTGTGATCCGAGCTCCAGAACCCGAAACTCTCTTCGAATTTATCCACGTCTGACACACGGCCAATATCGTCGACCTTCAGGTGATCCCTATTGTTGTGCCCTCTTCCCACCTCCTGCTTCTTTTTCTTGTGCAACCGGATGTACTTCTTGACTATTTTCTTCCACACGTCGAGCCTCACTAACCGGGGTGCAAATTCCTTTTCTGGACGGTGGCAATCTTCTATGCTTGGCTTCGGCAGGGTGAGGTTGACGATGGCCGGAGGAGGGCTGAGAGGAGGGAGGGGAGAAGCGGCCTGTGGCGGGTCTTTGGGCGTCCCCGGCTGCATCTCCCACTCGAACGGGACGCCCTCGTGGCTCCGGCAATAGTAGTTGGCCCGGGAAGAGCAGCCCATGGAGGAGGTCCTTGAGATGATCTTGTTGAAGAACAGATCATGATTCCTGTTGTCACCACCAAGTGCTGAAATTTTCGTGGCATTCCCTTCCATTTCTAACTGAACCAATAGTGTGACAAGGGAGAGGACTTGTTATGATTCTGAACTTACGGAGGGGAGAGGGGAAGATTGGCGACTTGGCATAAACGGATACTTGTAGGGACAGATCAGAAATTTGGGCAGACAGACTCCATTTTTAAGTGCATTGAGGTAAAGTACAAGATAACTCAGGATTAGATACAAAGTTTCCCTCCTTTTTCTTTTGGCTATAAGAAAAGTCTGCCATGTGATTAGACGATAGAGGGAAAAAGTCAAATGTAAAACATCTAAAAAAAAAAAGGATTTGGGAGGAGACGGGAGGAGGATTCGGGTTGGGCTCCAGATGGCCATCTTCCCCTCAAGGCAGCTGGGTCGCTTCAGGCGGGCAAGGGTGCCTTCGAGACAACGCCAAGATGACCGGCGGGGAGCCCCCACCGCCCGTCATGCACAGCCACAGCCTCGCCGGCCGGCCAGCCTCCCTTTCTTTTCGGGTTTTTAAGTTGAAGTTGTAACAATTTATATTTGACCGTCCATGTAAGCAACACATGCATGTACATGTACATGCAGTGTCTTAAGTCAACCCTCACGTTGGCAAAAGTATGAATGATGAGTCCCCAAGTCAAGAAAGAGCGGCATTCAACTGCCATTTTTCCCCTCCCTCTCTCTTGAAATTTTAAGATGGGTAAGTGAAATTTATCATATTTCTTTCTTAGTAGTTACAAGAAGGGAAATTCATGGTTACAACTTGCAATACTATAGTAGGAAAGGTAAATTTTCTTTCAAGATTTAAAAAAACACGAGGTACACAAGTGATCTTACCAAGAATTATGCGTGTAATAGAGAATCGAACATGAAATCTCGTGAAATGGTCACAATCATCGTATCACCTGACATGAACCTGCTGGGTTAAAAATGGGAAATGGATCTCGTATGTATCTTCCCACTTTCTTTTTCTGTCTTCAAGAGAGGAGACTTGGGCGCTGGGATTTGAGAACCAGATTCAACGGATGGAACCCAACGCACGTATCTTTGTCCTCAAGATTACGTTATCGAGACGTAGGCTGTTCGACAAGGGGGCGGCTTAATTTGCATTGCATGTGCAAATTACTCTTCCCTTAAGGAAGGCGAGCAGGCATGGCATGCCCTCTTCTTCTTCTTCTTCTTCTTCTTCTTCTTCTTGTGATCGTTTCGCATGCCTTCCGTCTGACGTGAGCGAGAGGACTTACCCAAATTAACATTCAATGCATCAGTCTCTTCTGATCACATTTTCTTGAGAGGGACTGATTACGGCCGAAGACTGGAAGCATCGTCTCCAGCTCGAGGGGTTCTTCCGCCGATGCCTCGTCACGAGCTCGAGGATTCCCATCGTTCTGCCAGAGGAACATCGGAAGAGATAGAAATGGACTGGG